>WNGS01005328.1:58341-90819 GCA_020271785.1 Procambarus virginalis | reverse complement strand
ATTATAATATATATAATTATATTTATTATATAATCAATGCAGTCGGTTTTGCAGTGGCACTACATGCCAAGTGGAGAATATGGATGTCAATTCCGAAGAGGAGTTCTACTAAGACAGGTAACACCAACAAATTGATTCTGCATTGATTATTAATGCCAGTTTCTGGTGTTGTCTGAGTGCATCTCTGCCGTCCAATATTTCGTTGTTGCTGCTGCGTGTGTGACTATTGACTGTTCATGTCTGTGCCTTGTATTACAAGATATCGTTGAGCGTGAATAGCCACTGCTTCCTGCAACTTCATTTGTTGATCGTTATGGTGTCGTGTCTTGATTACCCGACTGTTATTGGTAGTCTATTTCCATGCTATCCTCTTGTTTTCCGTCTTCTCATACCGTTTGTGAACTGTGGTCTGATGGACTATCTTTTCCATTACAAAAAAGTGATTTATTAAAAAATAAATTACATTATTACAAAAGTCTTTTTGGGAGGCGGTTTGCATCATCTGCATGCAATTGATAACTGTCTAAGCCACTATCTCTTTCAGCTAGACCTCCGTAAAACTAAATCTGTAGTGTTGACTCCGAAAGTGATTGTATTTTGTTTCAATGTTGTCTTTCTGCCCTGTTTTTGTTTATTTTCTGATTTGGAGTTGATAGTCTGGAAATTGTGTTGCGAGTGAACGTTTCTGGCGTGGCTGTGCACGAGTGTTCCAGACGTTGCTGCTTGTGTATGTAGTGCTGGTCTGATTATCCTGCCAGAGCTATCTGCACCTCCTCTTTCAGTGGGGCTCACGTTGTTCTCCAGACATGATGTTTCCCGCGATAACTTGGACATTTGGATTTTGTGATCTGGTTTGCCTTGTGCTTGGCTGTAAAGTTTTTGGTTGGATGCCTCAGGATGCACACTCATCTCCTCTCCAGTGCAGCGTATTTGATGGTGGCCGTATTTCTGACGTCCGAAGCAACACAGGGGTTCTGGGACGTATTGTCTTTGTCGGAATATTCCCCAATGTCCAAGATTGAACGTTTCTGTCGAATGTCTCATTACGATCACTAGAACCTGACCTGTCACTGCTTTGTCTTTGTGTGAGCCATCGTTCTGTATTCAAGATTTGATGTGTTCAAGTATTGGATCCAGTTTTAAGTCGCCTGGGTATCCCAACAGTACGACTTTTGCATCTTTCTGAAGGGTCCAGCTTTTGCAAGCATACTGGTTTTCCTTGCAGGAATGTTACGGTTTCTAAGTAATTTGCGGTCTTTTGGTCTGGTTTTGTCATTATAATTCCTCCTAGGTTGAACGGTGGAATGTTTAAGTTCTGGTTGCCTCTTTTCCATTACCATTACTACTCCATATGCTGTAGGAAAATTGTCAGTGCGTTATCTAATTTTGGAAGATGTGCAGAGTGACACTGGCTGGTGTGTGGTTGGTCTCCGTTGGCCGGAAACAGCTTCCATTTCTACTTACTCCCCAAATTCCCCATGATGTCTTCCCATAGTGAGGACCGATTCGTTAGCCTATCTAATGCCAGAGACGCTCCTAAGTCTGGAGAAATTAATTTCCCTCCAGCGGAGGTCGTAAAATTATTCCATTAAAAATAAGGGACCGGGAAATCGGGGATTTCCCCGGTCCCTTATTTTTCCAGGTTGAAGCAGGAACACCTAGTTGAGCGGTTTGGCCTACCTTTCAGTCAAGCACAGTACACCCTCTAAAATGCCCCCTTGTGGAACTGCCCACAGGATATTGCCTCGCCCTTCAGGGAAAGACCAAGTAACCTGGTCAGTGATACTGCCCTCAAAAAAAAAAAAAAAAAAAAAAAAAATTACAGGTCATAGGGGAGCCGGGCGAGCAGACCACTGCGGTAGCAGTGTGGGTTGTCTGTACTGGGGCTCTCAAAATGCCAGCCAGGTGGACAGCAAATAGTCAACAACTGTATTTATCCAATAATTGCAGAAGAAATCTGCAACGTTCCTTCCAAACAAGATATGCTCAGTCTGGGTATTGATGGGCTGTTCCTCACAAAACGGCGAGGACTTGAGCTGATGGTCCTCCCAATTATTAAAGATTCTACACCATCACGCACTCCTGGCGGACAAACACGTATGCAGTAAACATGTTATATCAACAGCTGTGGAAATCCCCTTCCTTATATCACTGGAGATTGCTACGAACCCAGAATGTATCGTCTGAGAACATTTAATACGAGAACATTAAGACCAACAGATGGTATGAATGGATTATCCACAAGTATAGCGAGGGCAGCCAAGTACCATATTCTTACACATGTCCCCGACTGTGTACGCCACCAGCAATCTCTAGCAGCTTCAAGCCTCAGTACTACAAGTACAAACGTTACCATCCTCCTCCTCCTCCTGGTGGTTCCTGAACCTCGGGCAGCTGTAAGTGCTTGACCGCAGTGGCCACCCATCTGTGGTCACAGTCAGCATCTTGTGTAAATAAGGATTCCTGGATGTGGATTTGATTATCAAGAACTTGTAATTTGTGTATTGAATTGTCTGCCACTGACTTGTCCGCGCATCATAGTCCTCATCGATTTGCCTGTCAGTGCCTGAACAGGTGAAGGCTGAGTCTGAGACGAAGATTACCTGACCCATCCCTGGCGTGTCCTACACTGGGCGAGTTGTCTCAGATGAGTCGGTATGTATCGCAGATATATCTTATTTAACAATGCACATTTTAACACTTTGTAGACATTAAATGTATCACTATGCATAACAAAGAACAATATCTTAATTAGAACTTGTAGAAATCTTTGAAACTTGGGAAGAGAATAGCCATATTAGTGAGGCAAGCCAAAGTGTTAAGAAAAGGTTCCCTTCGAGAGGGTTGAGTACCAATCCAGTTGGATTTAATGTACCTCTGATACACAAAGAACAATCACACTATGTATCAATGATAAAATCCATACAAGTCGTGATGAGGATTCGAACCTGTATGCTGGGCATTCCCAGGCACACACACCAGACAACCTGGCCATGATAAGGTTAATGGATTGCAACCTTGGGTTCTAGTTAACTATTTAGACTTCAGTAAAAGCCTCAGATCCGAGTATGAACCCTTGAGGGTTCAGTAGGATCCCAGGTTGCATTCCACTTACCATGTCGTGGCTTGGTTGTCTGGTGTGTGTGTGCACGCCTGGGAATGCCCAGCACATAGGTTCGAATCCTCATCACGGCTTCTATGGATTTTATCCATAGAAGCCGTGGGGGGGGGGGGCCACGGCTTCTATCCATATTTTTATCTATATGGGGGGGGGGGAATTTATCAGCTGATAAATGTAAGGGTTGACAGCCATGACTGGGTTTTGCACTTGTATGATAAAGAATTCAATTTTAAATATGAATCAATTTGAAACCATTTGGAATTCGTCTCTAATTTCCCACTACGTCATTCCCAAGCATTTTGCGATGAAAATTACAATTGAAAAAAAAAACAGCTACACTACCTTATGTACGAAACATTTAGATTTTCCCTTTTAAATTCGTTCACCACTTATTCTTACAGTTCAATTTTATCTTGCATCTATCCATTTTTTTTGATAGATCGAAAAAGTAGCCGTGAGAAAGTCCTATCTATTCTCTGGGGACGTCCAAGCAAACGGCTTAGACAACTACATCACGAAATGGTCAAAAGAATTTCAATCTGGAATGCTTGGGAGTACCCAGAGCAGAGGTTCGAGTCCTGCTCACAAGCTCCTATTTTTCTCATCGATATATCACATTAATGTGATTTCTTTGTGCCTTCAAGTCCATCTCTGTCATCCTTTAAGTGTAAAGTTCTTGAGAAGATTATTCTCGACAGGTTAATGTTTCAAATCAGACGCCAACTTTGCTCCTAATTTCTGCGAGAAGTTCAGACTTCATAACATGCACAATGACGATGGGTGGACCATAAATAGTTGTGATATAATAAATGACAGACCCTGACTAGATTATGACAAACACGCTATGCGTGCTAGTGGCGGTACAAGATTGTAAGAACTCTTGAATATATAAATAAAAAAATAAACATAGCAGTTCCTACTATAACTGAAAGGGCAGACTGTCGCTGTTAGAAATTGATCCCGACTTCTAATCATGTGAACAAGCATGGAAACAAGAACCATGTGGTGGCACAGAGCGAGCTAAACTATTGGACACGGCAACTAAAACCTTTCAAGCCAACATGTAAGAGGACCCACAAGTCTAGAGGTAATGATGAACCAGCTTGACTCGACCTAGAATTCATTGCACTATTAACATATATGGGAAATAAAGTTTGAAACCTCATGGGAATGAGTAATCACTGAAATGAAGTTAGAATATATGGGGGAAGTAGGGATAACTTTCTCAAGGGACCAGAAAGCCAAAGGTTGTCATACCGAAGGGGAAATTACAAGGAAACAATTTATGATATAAATACCAAAAGGAAGCAAAGCTCAAGAGGAAAGGTTGTACAGACATAATTAACTACATCACCCAGACGAGTAAGGTGGCGGCACAAGTTTGTCCTGGTATGAGAGAATGGAATTCCACGACTGTTAAGTTGTGCGAGTATAACCAGATGTATATCAGCGTTGAATCTCCAGGAGTGCACATCCATCCATGCACTTTCCTGTATCCTCTGATCTGGGACCAAGGTCTGCCTTCCAGGGTATCTATGAGCAGCCCTCTGCTGGGCTGGCTAAGGGTGTTTTAAGTTGTTACATGCCCAGATCAGAATTTATTGTACAAATCAGTGGAACTCTGTGATTCCAGTCATTAACAAACAGGGATAGTTTCGTGAACCCAGGCCAGAAAGGTTCGCTCAAATGTTAAGGCAGATCTAACCTCCCTTGTTACCTTTCCATGATATCATGAAACCTTGGCAGAGATTACTTGTGTATGCAGCAAGCACCAAATTGACAGAGCCCATCAACGGTATCAACTGTGAGAACCTAAACCTGGGAGTCTCCTCTAACCTTGTCGGTATGTGATAATAAACTAGTATTCCGAGCAGACCGTGATAATTTATGGACATTGATAAAGAATTTCAAGGAGTACCCCAGGCCAAAGATACTCCCAGAAGGCACCCAGGATGCAGCAGGAAAGGTTTATCTATCGAGCGAAAATAAAACCTCATTAAAAAAAAAAATAAGGATGGCAAACATGCCGGAGACAACGACAGGCTCAGACCAAGAGGTTAAAAGTTGACGCCTCATCAAGACCAGTTCCACAAGAAAGCAGCTATATCTACAACAGATCATGGAATGATCTGCGGGTATTTCATAACAAGGGCAACCCTCTCCCCCAGAGCAGATGTGCTTCTTCCCGCAAAATAGGAACCAGGTCAACTGATTCAATACAACTTGAGACAACACAAGGACCAACCGCTAAGTGTAGCATTTGCCTCAGAGGCACATTAAATTTTGAAGACACTACAAAGAAAGGAATTTAGAGCAGATACCAGAGCTACAGAAGAGACGACAACTACGGGTACATCGGAGAAATGAGAGAAAGCTGCAAAGATACAAAGAAAACAGAGGTTATGTCCCATACAAAAGTTAGTAATTATCAAAAGAAGGCACCAAACCGGAAAGGCTATGTAGCACCATCAAAGTGCGAAATAATCAGAGGGCGCTAAATATCAAGGATGCCAATAAGAACAGAAACGCGTAAGGCGAACGATATCAAAGTATCCGATTCACCAAGAATTCTATCGAGGGACAAGTGACCATGAGGGACGGTCGGAAAGCAAGACACGCTCGTCCTGGAAGTCGGGACATTCTACAAGGATATGCACGACGGTAAGAACAATGCAATTTGGACAATAAGGAGGTGGGTGGCACTCCATTAAGTGACCGTGAGTTAAGCTAGTATGGCCAAGAACCTTGCTAGAGCCGTTTCCCACCGCCGGTTACTGTGGCAGGAGGAAAGCCACGGGGACAACGTTTAACAGTACACAGTTTGTTACCAACACCTGAAGACCAACAACCCTGCTAATGGGCAAGGATGGAGGAATGATTAACCGGGTAAAAGTCTGAAAAAGAAATACCTTTACAGGAAATGGGACATGAGCGGATAGCCTCTAGCAGCATCTTTCAAATTCAAATGTTTATTTAGGTAAAGTACATACATACAAGGGGTGATACAGATTTTTATGAATTTAGAGATAAGAGCTAGTACATACAATGCCTAAAGCCACTATTACGCAAAGCGTTTTGGGCATCTGCACGCTCATTAAAAGAAACGCCAATATGGCTGGGAACCCAGCAAAACTCTACCGATTTAAATTTGCTAGAGACAAGAAACAGCCAATGTTTGGTCTCTATGACCACTGGATGGAAAGGATTAAAGGACCCGAGAGACACGAGGGCACTACGAGTGAACTACAATTACAAAGGATGATTGAGAACGAGAAAACAGAAGACGGAGAGCATAGAGAATAGCATGAAGGTCTGCTGTGAAGATGCTAGTCTCCGAAGGGAGGCGACATACAAATGCGGTCAGGAAAAACAACAGTATCCTACACTGTCCACAGACTTTGACCCATCGGTAAAAATGGAAACGGAGCAGGAGTGTCAAGAAAAGTGCTCAAGAAAAAGGCATTTCAGCTTTAGTAACGTGGATCAAAGATGTACAAAACTTCGGAAGGGGGATCGTCCATGGGGGCAAGGAAGGAACAATACGAGGAGAAATATGAGAAAGACGAATGGAAAGAGTCCTGTAAGCGAGATAGCCGGACAGAAAGCGGGAAGTGGTGAAGAGAAACGAACTACAGGAGGGGTAAAATTTCAAAGCACGACAGAGGCGAGAGGAAGGATGTTGCAAGGACCGCGCCAAATAGTGAAGACAGTAGCAATCACGGCGTTCCTGGAGAGATAGGAAGCCAGTGTCAACATACAAGCTGAGGGCGGGAGTCAAACGAAAGGTACCAAAGCTGAGGCACAACCTAGCATGGTGTAAAGCATCAAGACAGCAAAGAGGAGGAGGAGAAGCGGACGAGTAAGCAGGGCAAATATAATCGAGTTAAGACAGGACAAGTGAGGAATGTAAAGAGGAGCGTACGCCTATCCGCCTCCCAAGTATGGGACAAAACCTTGAGGGAAAGGGCCTTAGGGCAGTCAGCTCGGAGGTAAACGATATGGGCCGATCAAGACAAACTAGTGTCAAAGATTAACCTCAGAAGCTCAGCGGAATCCTTGAACACAAGGGGAAGACCATAAAGGGACAAAGAGGGACGAAGAATGACACTCTTCCGAGTAAGGCATAGCACAAGTCTTAGACGGAGAGAACCTGAAGCCATGATCGGTGGCCCAGGACGACACTGCATCAATCTTAAGTTGACGCCGCCGTTGAAGGAATCCTCACCGACAGCAAAGGGTAAGATCGTCTACATAGAGCGGGGAGAAGATGCCAGAAGGGAGGAAAGATGACCATTGAAAGCAACAAGAAAAAGTTTATTGCTCAGAACAATACCATGGGGCACACCCTACTATTGCCTAAAAGGGGCAGAGAGTGGTACCGAGCCTCACTCGAAAGGAACGACGAGAGAGTAAACTTTGGAGTAAGAGAGGGAGATTCCCACGTAGGCCAAAAGAGGGAAGTTGGGACAGAATATGATCTTGCCAGGTAGTGTCCCAAGTCTTTTCCAGGTCAATAAGGACGGCAACAATAGAGGTCTTCACAGCAAAAGCAGTGCAAATATTGATCTCAAAGTTCACCAGAACATCCGTTGTGCTGTGGCACTTGCACAAACCAAATTGAGAATGGGAGAGGTAGTGATAGTGCTCTAAGAACCACTTCAGACGAACGTTAACCATACATTCAAAGAGCTTGCAGACAACTTGTGAAGGCAATAGGGCAGAAGTCCTTGGGAGATGACCCGAGAGACCCTGGTTTCCCAAAAGGGAGGACAACAGCATTGAGCCTCAGGGACTGACGACAACTCCCAGACCCGATTAAACAGACTCGGTAAATACCGAGACGAGCATTGAGGGAGATGTAGAAGCATCTCATAATGAACGCCATCGGAGCCTGCCGCCATAGAATCGCAGAGGCCCAGGGCAAACTGAAGCTCAGAGAGAAGGGATCGTTATAGAGAAAGCTGAGATGGGTACAGAAATCCAAAGGACGAGATTCAAGAAGAGGCTTACGAAGAAGGAAGGATGGATGGATGAGAGAACTAGAGCAAACAGACGAAAAGTAGGAACCCAATTCGGTCGCGACCTGCAACGGGTCCGCCAAAATAGTACCACAGGTGAAGGACCTGTGAAACATTGGGAACAAACTTACCCACTATCTTGCGGATACGCTTCCAGATCTGTGGCAGAGGAGTTTCGAACGTGATGGTGGAGACATAAGACATCCAACATGAACGTTTTACAGTACGGATGGTCCTACGGGCTACTGCACTTGACTTCCGAAACACAAGAAAAAATTCAGTCGTCTGCCGGCAACGGTCTCTTCCAGGCCGCGCACTTACAGTGGACAACCCGAGCACAGTCCACATTCCACCAGGGAACACACTTCCGCATTCCCCAAGAGGAAGAGCGAGGAATAGAGCGTAGGGCAGCGTCGAAGACGGTGTCAAAAAAGTTGGAGGGCGCGAGGGAGAGGCAGAATGGAGAGGTCGGAGATAGTAGCACGGAGGGTAAAGAGGGGCCAGTCAGCCTTGGCAAACCGCCACCTAGGTAAGGAGAGAGGAGGGCGAAAAAGAGAAAAAGGAAACAAGGATGGGAAAATGGTCTGCCATGGAGGTCAAGAACCCTCCACTCGAAATCTAAGTAAAGGGAAGACGAGCAAAGAGAATGATCAAGACAGGAAAGGGTGCAAGTCCGAGAGTGAGTGGGCTCACTAGAATTCAGAAGAGACAGGGAAGATGATGATGAACGGTTCGAGAAGGTGACCCCGGGTGTTTGTCAGATCAGGAGCACAGATTCCGGCAAGGGGTCTAGTAGGTGTTTCAGATCGGGAAAAGAAAACGGGACACTGGGGGAGATAAATGTAGCAAACGGTGTAACATTTCCGCACAAAGATACGAGCAGCAGAACAATGGAGAAGCGAAGGAAAAAGTAAGGGGACAAAGAGAACATCAGCGCGAATCAAGAGAGCAGAAGAGTTAGGAAATCCAGCAACAGCTGGGGAAGAGGTGGGGAGAGAAAGGAATAGCCACAAAAGCGACCAGGATGAGCAGCACGCATCGGCTCCTGGAGACGGACACAAAGGGGCGAAAACCGCGAAATCAGAAGCTGGAGTTCAAGGAAATTGGCATAATAACCACGAATGTTCCACTGAAGAGTAGACATCGACAGGAAGAGAAGGACAGCAACAGAAAACAACGAAGAAACAAAGGTGAAAAGGGAATACAGCACGTTAAAGAAGTGCAGGATTAGGGTCAGGGTTAGGGGGCATGGGTTAACCGAGTCAAGAAGAAGGGAAGGGAGCTGAAGGACCAAGGGCGGACGAGCAGGGTCTGGAGGAGGAAGAGGTGGGGGGGACAACCAAGGGTCAAGGACAGCAGCAGGAGGGGCAGAAACCAGGGAGCGCACCTCAGCAAGGGCACCAACCCAGAGAGAAGTGGGGGCCAAAGAGACAATAGCAGGAACAGGGGGCAGAACCGCCGAAACCGGAGGAGATGGAGTGAGAGGTAGGGTACGAGGAAGGAACCGAAGCATTCTTACCTGCCAGGGAGGAGGGAGAGGAGAGGAGCCAGGCTTACGCTTCTGACTCAGACAGGCGTCCCAGCAACAATGTACTGGGCAACAGATTCTACTGTCTCAACAGGAGAAGCAGAACGAGAGCAAACACGACGGCCGTTGGGAGAGCGATGGATATCAGCCCACACTGACAGGCAGTGTGGAGAGCTAAGAGATGGAAGAGAAGGATGGGAAGGAGGATTGGGGGGAGACGAGGAAGAAGACACAGGAGACACTACAGACTGGGAAGAAAGAAGGGGGGAATCCCAGACAGAGGCGCAGGAGGGGGACCCTTTGGGACAGAATGCAAAGGAACATAGGAGGGGGCAGTGGGCGTGTCTGGGTCTAAGGCCCGGAAACGGTTTTGAGACTGAGGAAGCCGGGACGGACGAGGAGAGGAAGAGCGCAACACGTGAGCATAAGAGACTTTAGCATAAGGGGGGAGACTGCCAACTTGGCGCCTCGCCTCAAGAAATGACAAACGTTCCCTGTGCTTCAAGCTAAGGACGGCTGCCTCAAGCTTGTAATGTATACACGTGTGAGAGAAGGTAGGGTGGACCTCACCGCAATTTGAGGCCGCGAGCCTGGGGAGAAGTGCACTCCAACTAAGAGTGACCTTCGTCCCCACACACAGGACAAAGAGCAGTGGAGGGCTCCATGCCCAAACCTCCAACACTTATTACAGAGCCGAGGAGAGGGAATGTACTCCTGAACGGAGCACTTGGCACCAGCAAGAATGACAGGGCGGAAGGGTCCTACCATCAAAGGTAATCTTCACAACCCGAAGGGGGTTGACTGCGACGACCACGAAGGGGACGTGTTAAAGAGTCCACCTATAGGACAGAATGGCCTTGGGCTTCGAGGACATAACGAATATCTTCGTGGCAGTCCTGTAGATCCCGAACACCAATTGCAACATGAGGGCAGGAGAATAGTGCCAACACTTACATTCAACCGAGCGTTCTTGGAGACCGAGCAGGGATCTTGCCAAGGCAGGATAAGGTAGCCAAGCGGGAGGCTGCATCCTAAGAAGGAGCAGCAACGACACCTGTACTGAGACGGGTGGGGGTTAAAGGTAACAGAGGCATCTACTGAATCAACAAGGATCAAGGAGAGAGAAATCGTCAAGAAGCGTAGAATCAAGAGGGAGACCAAAGTAATTGGCCCACGAACCGGGACCAAACAGGGCTTGAAACGCAGCAGTACGGGAAGGAATCGAGCGAGGACGGTGTTGATAACCCTCAGAGAGAGGGGTTAAAAGGCGCAGTAGTCACTACTAGAGACTGAGCCGTGCCAGAGGACGAAGTGGTCACCACTGGGGGCTTGGGGCTCGACCCAACCAGAGGAGGGAGGCGAGCCGAGGGAAGTAGTCAGGAGGGTCAGAGGAGGAACAAGGTCGGGGCCCAATGCAGCGGGGGCTATACAGTGTCAGTGTCTTCCAACACTGTCCGATTCAGGGGCTTGGTTGCCCACCCAACAATCCTGAGAAGGGATAAAGCAACAGAATTTGACATAAAACGAGAGAGACATTCATTCACAAATGTGCCCCATACCCACCATGGAGCCACAATAAGAGGCAGGATACCCAACAAGAAGCTATCGCCGATCATGCCAGGGCCCTTTAGGCATGATCTTTAGGTTGTATACGCCCCACAAACACCACCTTAAGAACCATCAGTCTATCGAGATCGGGTTCAGCGACGAAAGGAGGAGTGATAATAAAAGGGTCCCCTCGCTCTCGACGTTGGGTACTACAGTTCTATGGGCGCAAGAGTATGCCTCCCCAAGCACCCGGGCATCAAAATAGAAGACCAAAAGAAACATCAAAACTAGCAAAAGGACGGCAGGAAACGTCAAGTAGATAGGAGAAGGGGGGGGGGGAGACGAAACATAAGGAAACGGAAAAGCAATCCGGCATAATTAGAGAAGACAGCAGCAGGAGCATAAGGCCATAAAAGGCCAGAGGACTGTCCCATGGAGCATCACACTCCTGCAGCTGATCACCAAGCCCCCTCACGGTGTCAACAGGCCGGATTGGGAGGGGAGTCCAATACAAAAGATTTAGTTCCTTCAAACATTTTGTTTTAAGTGTTACGACCTGGTTGGTCTGTGATAATAAACAAGCAGTATATAATAAGCAATATAATAAACACTATTGTTATATAGTATCATAGTGTGCATATATAGGCATTGGTTAGATTAGGTGTTTAGGTTCTGTTGGCGATTATTTGTATTTGTAGTATGTCGTGAAGAATTTAGAGCATTGTGGTTCGAACAAAAGTCGTCAGCGAATAACTGTTCGAGAAATGTTTTACCGTCATCAGATGTGGGATGTGTGAAAACTGTTTCCATTCATAAACGGGGTTTGGCAGGTGCATGGAATGGACTTTAGCCTTTATGTTGACGGTCGGTTACACATTAAATAGATCATGTTCGAACATTTCTCTAACAGTGCTTCACTGACGACTTCTGCTCGAATCCCAAAGCTGTAACTTTCACAGGACGTAGTTCTAATACCAATCATAGCCAACAGAACCTTAACACCTAATCTAACCTACGCCTAACTTTATATTGGTTTTTAAATTATAACAACTAATTAGAAACCAAATTAATTTTCAATTTTAAAACTGATGAATGCATTTGAGTGGGGGAGGTGACTGCCACCACTAACGAGCCTGGCCTGAGGACAGCATGCTGGAAACGAGCATTTGGTCTTTGTTGAAGACGGGTTGCTTTACTATAGTTCAAGCCGTCAATGAATGAGAAAAGTTCACCCAGACCTGAAATTTACCATCTAGACCCGTAGAGAGGAGCTACCCTTCCTAGGTACTTTTGTTCATAGACGGAGAAAGACGCCTATAAAGGGTCATTACAAAAAATCAAACCTTCACTTTGATATATATCCTTCCACCAGGTTTCTCTCGAGAGACCTACCTTTCTTCCTGGGAACCCGAGTCATAGGTATAACCAGTGATCGGAATAATCTGGAGAAAGTCTTAGGAGCTCTGGCGTCTTTAAAGCAAAAGCTGCCCAGAATCACCAAACGATAAGCTGCCAAGAAACTGGCCCTTCTGCAAAGACAATATTATACAGGATGAAACACATCCAATCTTTAGACGATGGTTCTACCTGATATATTCAGACAGCTTCAGGAAGCATCCAAAATGAAGTTAACAAGCTCTAGTCTTGGTTGAATGAAACCTTTGGCAAACATCCGGCCTGGAACTTGCTTCGTTTGGAGCCTGCTTTGTTAGCTTGGAAAAAAAGGAATCTCTCAATGACATTAGTAACGGCCCCTTTCTCCCAGCAAAAACCAAAGAACCCTTGAGTAGTCTGGTGTCCCTGCTCTAATACTTCTCCTGTGGTTATAGGAGCTCCGCCAGTTATTATATAATCTTCTCCCCCAATAATAAGGGACACTTGGCACTAACAACAAACCCGGACCACGATGTTACCCCGTTCTGCAGACCCAGAAACGTTCACCTCTAACACTTCACAGGGCCGGCCATCTGGCCACAATATTTGTCGATTTGCTGCATCGTTTATGTGCTACCAATACCTTGTGCAGAGTATTGTATGGGACCAATATCTTGGGTCTGGTTGACATACCTGCAGTGCCGTTGTACTGGACCAATATCTTGGGTTTAGTTGACCATACCTTAAGTGCCGTTGTACTCGTGCACCCTCGTACATACCTGAAATTACATTATATTAATACCACTCAAAAGACTAAATTCAACACATGTAAAGTTTGAAAAATATCACGCTAGGCAATCTATCAGATCAGACTTTGGTTGATCTAATGGCCGACTTACCACAGAATGGTAATTCCCAACCTCAGACTGGACTCCTCCACAATCCTTCCTCAACAACGGCCAAGTGGTCGTTAACCTGGCAGCCAAACATGACCGTTCTCAACAACGGCCAAGTGGTTGTTAACCTGGCAGCCAAACATGACCGTTGTCAACAACGGCCAAGTGGTCGTTAACCTGGCAGCCAAACATGACCGTTCTCAACAACGGCAAGTGGTCGTTAACCTGGCAGCCAAACATGACCGTTGTCAACAACGGCCAAGTGGTCGTTAACCTGGCAGCCAAACATGACCGTTGTCAACAACGGTAAGTGGTCGTTAACCTGGCAGCCAAACATGACCGTTGTCAACAACGGCCAAGTGGTCGTTAACCTGGCAGCCAAACATGACCGTTGTCAACAACGGCCAAGTGGTCGTTAACCTGGCAGCCAAACATGACCGTTGTCAACAACGGCCAAGTGGTCGTTAACCTGGCAGCCAAACATGACCGTTCTCAACAACGGCCAAGTGGTCGTTAACCTGGCAGCCAAACATGACCGTTCTCAACAACGGTCAAGTGGTCGTTAACCCGGCAGCCAAACATGAACGTGAAGAACGCTTCACATTTAACTTGTCCTCAGTCTATGCTCGTCTGTGCACTGACCCACAACAGTTCATACATTTTAATGCGAGATTTATTTAAAAAAAATTTCATACGTTAACTATCAGTTACATTATTATATATTAGGCGAGGGGGAGATGTTGGAATACACTCTGGTGCTATAATTTCCTTCAACAACTGTCATAGACCTATACACAATTTAAATAAACATTAATATTTACTTATATTCGACAAAATATAGTACTTTATTACACAGGAGGTTAATGTTAATCAAGACGTCTCTGGGGATGGCAGCGGCGTGGACGACACTGATTCAGGATGGAGGGGGGGGGGGGGGGGGGTGGGGGGGGGAGGTTATGTGATGCTTGCGTGATTAAATGTCTTTGGTCCGTATTTTAAGGATTGAAATTGATAGTTCACGGACACCTTATAACTGCCAGAATTTAACTAATAATTTTGTAAAGTTCTTTCCACTTGCTTTTGGTCAAACAGTCAATTTCACTATAAAGTTTACATTAAAGCCGCTGTTGTTGAAGTAATCACACCGCAGTTTTTATAATTTAATTGTCTCCATAAGGTCCATCAAAAGTCTTTGTCCTTGTCGAGACTTTTACCTAGCCTAAGGTATTTTACTCAATATCTTTTATAAATGAGTAAACCAGAGCCAATCGATTTTTATTTACAAATAAGGCTTTAATATCTTGTAACTATGCCTATTCAGAAAAAAACAGACTATTGTACCAACATAACACAAAGTGATAAAATAACTAATCATCTAGAGTAACTTGCTTGTAAGCCTGGCGCAGGTAATCTCATGAACAGGACTGTCCAGATGACTAATTTAGTAACACCAATGAGGCGGGCAGCGAGCAGCACCTCTCCCCACGCCGGCCCGCGCCACACTGCCGGCCCCGCCTCTTGACTACCTTGGCCTGATGGGTCAACTACCTGTGACGTCATTCACCTCACCTGACATGAGGCCGCCTCACATAAATAATTCACAAGTAAAGTAACTTCAACAATATTAATATAGCTTATTTCCATTAATGTGAAGTATGAGCAAGTGTGAGTATGTATTAAAAGCACACACTTCACTACTGGACATTAAACCCACTACCACACCCACCTAGTAGCTTGGAAGCTCCATAACACCTTCTGTAACTGTGTTATGTTGGGGTCTAGGCCAGGGGCCAGGTACAGCAACCGGCTACGGTGATCAGCCTCGTGTGTGTGTATTTACTGTTTGTCTGTAGGGTCGAGCTCTTAGCTCTTCGACCCCGCCTTTCTAATCGTCGGTTGTCTAATTTACCGACTCGAGACCTATTTTTCCTCTGCCATATTAACTACATATGATTCTCTCTCACACACACATCCCCAGGATGCCGCCTGCAGCAGTTGTCTAGCTCGCAGGTAGCAATTTACTGCTAGGTGAACAAATGCATCAGGCGAAAGAAACTCGGCCCATTTTTTTTTCTGCCGCGACCGGGAATGGAACCCATATCCTTAGAACTGCGACCCCAGAGTGCTGTCAACTTGGTTGCGAGGAGGTGTGCGTGAGTGTATGCGTTTGTGCGAACTCGCCTAGATATACTCTCCTAGATGTGCCTGCAGGTTCAAACTAGGCTCCTAGTTTGCTAGGAGCAAACTAGGCTCCTTCTAAACATTCTTAGATTACTGCAATGTCTCCTTTCTCACGTTTTTATCATATTTACAAATAAAACTTTGAATCGAATTAGCATCAAAGACTTCCACGTCTAACCATTATATCGACAGCTCTAACACCGAAAAAGTTCTCTTTGACGTTCTTGCGATTCATTTGTGTCTAGAGTTTCCATCTGTGACCCCTCGTTCAGCTGTTCCTAGCTTAGAATAATGCTGCTTTGTCTACCTTGTCTACTTCCCTAAGAATCTTATATATTGTTATCATATCCCACCTATCTCTCTTTTTCTCCCAACCCGTCCTCGCAAATTCGTATAGTCAATATTGACTTATTAAATAAGTGCATAGGTGACATACTTAACATAATAGTTTCCCTTGAAAAGCTTCATAGAAAACACCAACCTTATCTAACCTACTTAGTATGTTAAGATAAGCATCTTATTGCTTCGTAATTACAATTATTACCTAACCTATACCTATAATAGGTTAAGTAACAATTGTAATTACGAAGCTATAAGATGCTTATTTTAACATACTAAGTAGGTTAGGTAAGGTCGGTGTTTTCTATGAAGCTTTTCAAGGGAAACTATTATGTTTAGTATGTCACCTATGCACTTATTTAATAAGTCAATATTGACTATACGAATTTGCGAGGACGGGTTGTTTTCTCCAGTGTGGTAAGGTCCAGTTCTCTCAATCTTTCCTCATATTTTAAACTCTTCAGATCTGGAACGAGTCTCGTTGCATATTTTTGGACCTTTTCTAGTTTCTTCTTGTCCTTTTATAGGTTAGGGTTTCATGCTGAGAATGCATATTCAAGTGTAGGTCTCACCTTTGCTGTATATAGGGTCCGGAAAGCTTCTCCTTGTCCAAATTACTGAAGGATACACGGATGTTGGCCTGAATGGTATATATGCAGCTGTTGTTATTCTGCTAATGTGGGCTTCTGGCCTGCTCCTCTAATTTGAGTAGAAGTCATTCATGCGGACTGTATCAAATGCTTTCTTTCATACAGTCAAGGAAAATGCAGTTTGCCCACCCTTCTCTGTCTTGTTTGATTTCTGTCAATTTGTTATAGAATTGCAGCAAGTTTATGAAGCAGGATTTTTCTCTTTACTAAAACCGTGCTGGTGCCTCGAGACAAAATTTGGTCTAACTGTTCCACTAGCCTGCTTTGGATCAGTCTCTAGCAACTTGCAGGGGGGGATACTTGTTAGTGATACAGGTCTGTAGTTCAACAGTTTCTTACTTTCCACTTTCTTGTTGATTGGTACCACATTAGCCATTTTCCTTCAATAAGGAAGTTCTCCCGTTTCTAGAGAGGAATTAAATATTATGGCAAGTAGGCTGCAGATTTTTTTTAGCAGCCTCCTTTGTTGTCCATGACGATATTTTGTGTGGTCCCACGGATTTTGTCACTTCTAATTCCTGTATTTTCTTCTTCACTTCTTGTTACAATATTATTTCAGTGTGATTTTAAGTGGCATTGCCCGTTCGGCTTGGGCTCTATGCTGTAATGGCAAAGCAGGTTTCAGCTTGAGTACTTCATGAAAGCTTTAGATAATTTCCTCACATACCTCATTATTTTCCTTGTAACCTCCTTCACCTTTGTCAAGTCTGACAACCTGATCATTTACAGTCATCGTCCTCCAGATATTACTATGGAACAATTTTGGCTGGGAATTGGCCTGGAAAGAAATGTCGTTCTCTTAATGTTTCTCTGTTTTGTAACAGTGGAAGCTGCTCAGGCTTGGTTCTGAATATTCCATAGAAATTGGCATTCAGTACCTCGCAAATTTCCTCATCACTTTCAGTATAAATCCTTCACATTTTTCATGTTGATGTCACTTGGTCGTTCATTGTTATTTTACTTCCTTTACGATTACATAGTATTTTGGTCGTTTTTTTTGCTTTGATAGCAATATCGTTCTCGTAATTTCTTTCCAATACTCTTCTTATATTTATATATTAATTCCTAGCTCTGTTGTGTCCATTCTTGTCTTTCTCTGTGCTTTGTCCTCTGTATTTCCTCCACTCCCTCTTGCTTCTTGACACTGTCTATTAAACCACAGGTCATTATATTCTTTCTTACTTGTTTTTCTTACTGTTGGTAGGAAATTCTTCGACCTGCTTGTATCTCCCTATGACTTGGTCCATCATTTCTTGTACTATTTTCCTCTTTGTCCTTGTCATTTTGTAGTCCTGTGTCTTATAGTCAACTCTCCATTCCCTGCTGTACCTGTTGACGGCGCGGTCCCTGTTAGTCTCAGTCCAGCTGCGGTAGCAGCAACACGTCTCCTCTCCAGCCCGTCTCTTGGAACGGCAGCAGACCCAAGGCCCCTGACCAGTATTGGCAGCAGCAGCACCTCTTCTGCAGACACAGTGGGCAGCTATAGGAACGACAGAGATAAGAGGAGTAGGCCCAACTCACCCACATCCATCAGCGGAACTACAACTTCGGACGGAAGTGACGTGTAGTGCGACAGTCTGAATACCAGTGAGAATGATAGTGTAATTCTAGGTGGTTAATCGATCTGCGATCGTTCTGATTCTGTGTAAACGATTATATAACCTTTATTAAATAAAGTGCTGACAGTGATGACAACTTTTTTTTAACTTAATAAAGGTGTCTTGTGCTATCAAAAATATAACTAAAAATGTAAAAGTCAATGTTCACGACAGCCATCGACTCCACAGCCAGCCAGGATCATCCTGACCCACTGGACATCAACTGCAGCTCGACAACAAACACTAGGAGGCAAGTCCCTTCTGAACTGGGGGTCCCTCCTAGCCGGAGTGAGATGTCTTACTCCATTACCCTCACTTGTTTGAGTGAGGGTAATAGGCCCCACTCCCCTAGACCTCATACAGCTCAATCGAAAGTTTTCAGAGGCCACCAAACTACAAGTAATAAATATACACAAAACCCAGGAAGGTGACACAATAGCTCACAAGAAGATGAAGAAACGACGACGTTTCGGTTCATCCTGGACCATAATCAAGTCGTATGTGATGGGAGAGTGATTGAAGATTAAGCCACCCAAGATGTGGCACGGGCATGAATAGCCCGTAAGAGGTAGATTTCTGGAGAGAATGTGATCTTTGGTCATGAAAGGATATACTATGTGTTGAGCTCGCATTTATATCGTACGTCTTTACTATGTGCCTGCTATAGATACTGCATGACAGTATTTATGAGGGTGTCCAGCTGCTCGACACCTATTCTGATTCGAGAAGTGGCAGTGTTGATGGCTTCAAGGTGGTTATTGCAAGATTCAGGGACTCTTAAAGCTCTTTTAAGGTCGGCGGATGCTTCTCATTCCAGGAGGTAGAGAAGTAGAGGCTTCTCTGTGATTGTTTGACAGAAGATGCATTCCCAATCTTTGGATTCGACAATTTTCCAGTTGCATCTGTAACCTAGATGTAGTCTATATAACTGAACTGCTAATTCCCTGTGGATTCCTTTCGGGATATTTTACCTGTCTAACTTAGTGGCCTGAAGATTCCATTTGAAGAAAGTGAACCTTCTGCTACTCAGTTGTTGATGGGCTTTATTGAGGTGTGCGAGTTTCTTGTTGATGGTGTTTTGTATGTGGAGTTAGGCGCACCACTTATGTTCCAGGTTCCATTGCAGGTTCCAGGTTCCCAAGGCCAGGCGTACGGCTGTGTGGTGGTATTGGAAGTCGATGATGGAGGTCTTGGAAATCGATGTATGATGGTGTGTTGATATCCAGCACCACCACACAGCCGTACGCTAGGCCTTGGGAACCTGGAATGGGAGTTAAGTAGAGCGCCTACCTCCCTCACCACACGCACTTTCACAAACGGTGTATTGAACCACTGAGTGTTTATCCATGGCAGGAGGTTTATGATGGTGTAATCCACTTTTTTAAATTAATAAGCGTTCCACAGCTCATAAACACATCAGATTAGACATCCTCAGAAACCTTGACCAGCACAGCGCCAAAGCGATGCTGCCAGAGGGTTTATGAGCCCAACTAGCTGCCAGATCTAATGTCCGTCAACAACGTTGCGAGTTTTTTGAGTTCCTAGGCTGGGTTGGATTCTTTTGTGGATCACTTGATGGCGAATTGACGAATCGACTTTCTCATTTAATGGGATTCCAACATGGGATGGGATCCAGTTTAGGGTTATGTTGAGTCTTTTGCCTTTAGTTACTGCTCCTAGATACAAAATGGTGATAATTATTTCCACGTTGTCTTTCCAGCGCTTTTTTCCTAATATTTGAAGTGCAGTTTTTGAGTCTGTGTTTGATTGCATTTAGTGTTTTGTGCAATCATATATGCGAATGCCTGTTGTATGGCAAACAGCCCAGTTTGGGTTGATTATACTGATCCTCCCTGTCTCTAATAGTATGCTATCCGTGCAAAGAGCAGCGCCAGCACTCTCATATGCAATGTCCACCAATCCGTCCGTGAAGATGTGAGTGGCTCCTACTACTGCAATGCTGGTTATTTGCTTTTCTGTAATGCACCTTAGGATTGAACTTCTGCCTTGGATCAAGGTAGCCTTTTTCATCGGAGGACCTTCTGTTACTATTTTGAAAGTAGGTTCCTCCCATGGTAGGAAACAAGGTAGTTTGGGTGTGTATGATCACCTACTCTATCAAGAATCATGCTTTTTAACTGTAGTCTGTTTAGGACTTTTTATGCTTTGGCAGCCCAAGAGTTTCCGTTGTTTTGGTACAGTCCAATCACTAAGGCCTGTCTTACTAGTACTGGATCAGGGAAAACAATTATCTTACTAATAATTGTAGCTGTTCTTTGAGATATTGTTTCTTGAAGAGAGGGTAAACCCGTTTCCAGTCTTAGAGTTTTGTGCCTGGTCCACATAGGGGCTCCCAGGGCAGCACTCATAGCAGTGTTTTGAGCTACTTCAAGCTTTTTCACTGTTGTTGTGATAGGCTTGTGAGTGCCGGTGCGGCCTAGTCGATCACTGATCAGACTGCCTGTATATAGTATGTGCGAGGGACTTGTTGATTGGCTCCTCCAGAGAGGGAGGTTAGTGACCTGAGGCTTGCTGTCCTCGCTGCAGTTCTCTCTCTTAAGTAAGTGACCTCAGCATTAAGATTTATGTATGTACAGAATTATTCCTAGATACTGATAAGTGTTCACTCATTCAATTCGTTGACCCTGTACTTTGAGTTTGTTGTTGGGCTTCACTATTTTTATGAGCATGGCCTTGTCTTGGTGGGGTTGAGTTTTATACCAATCTGCTTTGTCTCTTCACTGATGCACTCCAAGCATGTGAGAGCAAGGCGTGTAGGATCCCTTCCTTTTATGGTGATGACAAAGTCGTCCACGTAGTTTAGCAGTCTGCAGTGTTGTGGGAGTTCCAGTCTCATTATTCTTTCCATTAAACAGTTGAAGAGTAGGGGGGCTACACCCCTTGCGATGTAGCATTTTCATGTCTTTTGTATTCAGAGACTGTGCCATGATTTTTCACTCTTCCTTCTCTGTTTATGGGACATTTATTGGTCTAAGAGAGCAGGTTGCCTTTGACCTCTTTGTCAATGAGTCAGCAGAGAACAGCTGGGGTGCTAGCCAGTTCAAAGACTTTCCCGATGTCAATTAATATCAGTATTCCTCGTCTGTCATTTAGGTGGGCTATCAGTGCTAATACATTCCACTGTGTCAACCCCCTTTCTATAGGCATACATGTCCTGGTGCAGTATAGGCATTTTCCACTCGAGTCTGTTGAGTGCCTTTCAGTCAGCCGTCTTGGCTGCACATCTTTGGAGAGAGATGGGCCTGGGATTGGCACTGTGACCTGCCCTATTCCAAGCTGTAGGTCTAGTTTGAGGAGTCCATTCTAAATTAGTTAACCTTAGGTATGCAGCAACGTTCTCTGGCCCAGGTTCCTAATAATTTTATAGGTTATTTTCTCGTCTCCGGGGGATGAATTTTATTGTTTTTCTTAGCCCGATTCATCCAGCGTTCATCCAGAAGTTCATCCAGCGTGAAAGGGGTATCGTTGTCAGAGGCTTCTGCACATGCTGTTAGAATTCTGTGCCACCTTTCTTCCTCTAATCCTTTATGCACTGCTAGTATATCTGGTGGAAGCTGATTACTAACTGATCTTTCTGCAAATTTGGTTGCCAGTACTGCGGCTTCCTGTTGAGGATCCATAGGGTGTGTCTTTTGGTGTTGCATTTCCTTTGGTCGATGCACATGTTCCTTGTCTTCTCAGAGTAGGGCCTTGTTTCGATCACTTGGCTGCTTTTTGTAAAGTTTTCTTGTGCAGTTGAGTCTATGATTGAGTTCTTTGGCACGTTCGGTATAGTACCAGTGATCTTTGTGGTGTCTGGTGGACTGTTTTTTTCAGTGGAATCGAGTGGTTGGATACACTTTGAGTTGCTTTGACAAAATCGTGTTCTGCCTGATTAATGTCTTCGGGAACAACTGTTATGACCCCATGTAGCCTGAACGGAACGAGTCTACCCAGAGAGAGTTATTCTGTTTTCCGGACCAGAAATTAAAGAAGTCAGAAGAAGGAAAATGTATAACAAATGTCAGTGAGTAATTTAAGAATACAAGCAGAGGATGGGCGTCTGATAATAAGTGAAATGAAATCAGATATCAATATTTTGGTGACGTAGCATGACACTAACAGGACGTCATGACCTACCTTGAGTCACAGCAATCGTCAGAGATGGTCGTACTTCATGACCTTCTGAGAGGAGGAAGAATATAGTGCCCTGTGTAGCTGTGAGGTGAAGGCTACTTGTTTGCAAGTGTGAGGTAGCTGTTGGGGACAGAGTACACCATTTCTATGTGATTTGGATATATTAGAGGTGGCCTGGAAGCGAGTGTTGGCCGCGCCTTTGTGGAACTCTAATTGTGTGATCCTCCAAGAGGAAGGAAGTAAGCAGGTGTTTCTGTTGTGAAGCCTGTCAGGCGACTACATGTACTCAAGTACTTGGAGGAAGTCTTGTGAAGCAGTCCTAAAGGGATTCATGTGGGCGGCCTGTGTGAGCGCCAGGTTTGAGCACCCCCTATGTCATAGATTCCTGTGGTAAGCCTGCTTAATCAGTTGTTAAACTACCTACCAGTGTTTGATTGTGTGCCCAGGGATCATAGTAAACATCTGTATATATAGGTTAGAGATTTTATTGAGCCATTGAGCTAAAATAGGAAATTAAAGTCAAGAAGACATGCTGGAGAGAGCAGTGATACGTCAGCTCTCGATGGAGGTCATGGGGCGACTGAGGGGCTCCCTCTCCCCACCCCGAGCGTCGCAGCCGGGAAACTCCCAGCGGTGTGCCAAGACATGTTTAAAGCTTGGACTCACCCAGGAGGGGGGAATATCCACCACAGTTGGACTGCACGCTCGGCGTCGGAGGGCGAGATTTAATGCTGGGATATAGGTTTAATTTTTATGTTCTGTTACGAAAACATTTTTATTGGAGTTGTAATGGAATTGCAGGTTTGTTTGGGAAGAAGGTAACGGAGGAACTTTGAGACTGGAGAAGAAATAAATGGGGGAACTTTGAGGCTGGAGAATAAGTGTATGCTGAACTCTGAGGTAGAGCAGAGCTCCGTAGTGATGAGTGAACTTCAAGCAGTGTAGGAGAGTTACACGTTACACTGTGGATCCAGTAAAGGAACGTCACTGGAGTTGGAGCAGGACTTCGTTGTGTAGTTGATTTGGGAGAACTGCTGAAGTGCCTTTCCTGACTTTGAAGGGCCGAGACATATGCATTGGTAGGCAGCCTCCAGGAGCAGAACAGAGGCTCTTGTGGACACATTATTGTATAAGGGGAGTGCTTGAATGCTTATTGGCATGTAAGATGCAGAGTAAGGTGAGAGAATAATTTCTTCTTTTGCTGGGGAATACTTATATAGATGTTCCAGGTATTTCAGCCCCAAGCAGAGTGTCATATATTTTTATGTTTGAAGATACATTATTGTTGTGCTAGGTACTTCAGCCCCAACAGTGTGGGGGTTGTGAGCCAAGAGTTGTGCAGCCACCTGATATGGATAGTTGGTGAAGCTTGGATATGATATTGGAGTGCTACCAAGTTGTAACAGCCTAGAGTATTGTACGGTACTATTGTATATTGTTTATCTTTTATTATGTATGTATGTTTTTTGTATTAAATGTTTTATATGTTTGCTGGTCTTTGCTCTTATCCTGGTGAGGTTTCCCGGGAAGTGAGAGAGAGAGAGAGGGAGGGTCACGGCTGTGCATAGGGTGACAGTAGACACTAATTCACGAAAAGGGGATTTAGGACATCATTCCAAACAAGGAAAGAGTGGGGAGTCATAGAGGCTTGAGTAGGGTGTGTACACAAGGCAACAAGGCCAGTTTTGGAGCTGCTCCCCTAAACAGGTGACGTTGAACCCCCTCTCCAGGATCAAGATGCGAACAGGGTGATCTCCCAGGCAAATTGCAAGCCCTCCAGGGTCCATTGTTGTTCAACCGACGGTAGCGGGAGTGAGGCTGCCGAGGTCGGCTGTTATTCTCTCGGGGAGTGGTTGGGGACTGTCGCCTGTACGCAAGTAACAGCCTGGTGTAACAACCAGGGCTCCCTTTTGGGTTTAAATCCCTAACCAGCTCATTATATCCTGACGTATGTGAGACAACATAGTTTCTATGCCACTCTGAGATGAAGTTTTAAAAGCGGGTCCCATTTTGCTAGAGCAGAGTTCAAGACTTCAGTTGGAGGTGGAGGTGAGGTGAGTAGATTCAACTTTTGATCAATTTGGACCCTATAGTACTAACCTACTTTTAATCACATAGTTGTGCTTGTGGGGGTTAAGCTCTGGTTCTTTGGGCCCGCCTCTCGATAGTCAATCAATGGATTTTTTTTTAACACACACACACACACACACACACACACACACACACACACACACACACACACACACACACAACACAACATGTGAAGGAAGACACAAGGGAAAGAGGAGGAGATGCACCGAGCCTACTAGACCTGATTTTCACCCAGAACGTAGAAGATATCGAGAATTTGGAGCATGAAATACCTCTAGGGGCCAGTGACCATTGTGTCCTAGTCTTTGACTACATGATGGAATTCAAACTTATGACGATGGGACAAGAGATCTGGGAAAGGAGAGTTGACTACAGGAAAGGGGACTATAGGAGGATAAGGGACTATCTGGGAGAAGTGCAGTGGGAGGAAGAAATTAGAGGAAAAACAGTCCAAGATATGATGGACCTTGTCATACAGAAATGCCAAGAGGCCGAAGAGAGATTTATACCAACAGTAAAGGGAAAAAATAAGAAGGAATATAATAAACCATGGTTTAATAGACAGTGTCAGGAAGCAAAAATGGCCAGCAGGCGGGAGTGGAGGAAGTACAGAAGACAATGGACAGAGGACAACAGGATCAGATGCAACAGAGCTAGGAACGATTACATTAACATAAGACGAACATCGGAAAGGGACTATGAGAACGATATTGCAATCAAAGCAAAAAACAACCTAAGCTACTGCACAGTCATATAAGAAGAAAAATGTCGGTGAACGACCAAGTGACAAGACTAAGGAAGGCAGAGGGGGCATATACTGAAAGTGACAAGGAAATCTGTGAGGCACTGAATGCCAGTTTCCATGGAGTGTTCACTACCGAGCTTGAGCAGCTCCCATTGTTGGAAGGGGTTACCCTAGATGAAAGACTATCAGATATAGAGGTGACAGCAGAGGAGGTAATGAAACAGTTGACAACTCTAGATGCATCTAAAGCAGTAGGACCAGACAAAGTATCACCGTGGATACTAAAAGAAGCGGCGCAGGCCCTCAGCGTGCCTCTGGCAATGATCTTTAATGAGTCACTTGTGTCGCGAGAATTGCCCAGTTGCTGGAAGAAGGTAAATGTCGTGCTGATCTTCAAGAAAGGCGATAGGGAGGAGGCACTTAACTATAGACCTGTATCACTGACAAGCATCCCCTGTAAAATACTGGAAAGAATAATTAGGCTACGACTGGTTGCACACCTGGAGAACGTTAGGTTTGTGAACAAACATCAACATGGGTTCTGGACAGGGAAATCGTGCCTAACAAACCTTCTGGAATTCTATGATAAAATAATGAGGATAAGACAGGACAGAGATGGTTGGGCAGACTGCATATTTCTGGACTGCCAAAAAGCCTTTGATACAGTACCGCACATGAGACTGCTGTTCAAACTCGAGAGGCAGGCGGGGGTAGGGGGAAAGGTCCTAGCATGGATAAGGAACTACCTAACAGGAAGGAGCCAAAGAGTTACGGTAAGGGGCGAGAAGTCGGACTGGCGAACAGTAACAAGTGGAGTACCACAAGGATCGGTACTGGGAGCAATTCTATTTCTTGTATATGTTAACGATATGTTTACGGGTGTAGAGTCCTACATGTCGATGTTTGCGGATGACGCAAAGTTGATGAGAAGAGTTGTGACAGATGAGGATTGCAGGATCCTCCAAGAGGACCTGAACAGGTTGCAGAGATGGTCAAAGAAATGGCTACTGCAATTCAACACGAGCAAATGTAAAGTTATGGAAATGGGACTAGGAGATAGGAGACCAAAGGGTCAGTACACAATGAAGGGGAACAGCCTACCTGTGACGACGCGCGAAAGAGACCTGGGTGTGGACGTAACACCTAATCTATCTCCTGAGGCACATATAAATAGGATAACGACAGCAGCGTACTCTACACTGGCAAAAGTTAGAACATCATTCAGAAACCTAAGTCAGGAGGCATTTAGGGCGCTTTACACTGCCTACGTGAGGCCAGTCTTAGAGTATGCCGCCTCATCATGGAGTCCCCATCTGAGGAAGCATATAATGAAACTGGAAAAGGTTCAGAGGTTTGCAACGAGACTCGTCCCAGAGCTACGAGGGATGGGGTATGAGGAGCGCATGAGGGAACTGTGCCTTACGACACTAGAAAGAAGGGAGAGAGGGGACATGATAGGAACGTATAAAATACTCAGAGGGATTGACAGAGTGGACATAGACGAAATGTTCACACGGAATAGTAACAGAACGAGGGGACAAGGATGGAAGTTGGAAACTCAGAGGAGTCACAGAGATGTTAAGAAGTTTTCTTTTAGCGTGAGAGTAGTGGGAAAATGGAATGCACTCAAGGAACAGGTTGTGGAAGCAAATACTATTCATAATTTTAAAACCAGGTATGATAGGGAAATGGGACAGGAGTCATTGCTGTAAACAACTGATGCTCGAAAGGCGGGATCTAAGAGTCAATGCTCGATCCTGCAGACACATATAGGTGAGCACACACACACACACACACACTCTCCTCATAGTTTTCCTTTCGGTGGGCGTACCGAAAGGGAAATTATGAGGAGAAGAATAAATTCCTGAGGGATATACAATGGGACACAGAATTCAGAAGATGAAGTTTTGGTTCATCATGTCCGTACAAGACATGATGGACTATGTCACCCAGAAGTATCAGGAGGCTGTAAGCAGGTTTATCCCGGCCTGACTGGAAAAAAAGAGAAGCAAAAGAAGAATCCGTGGTTTAATAGGGAATGTATGAAAGCAAAGGAGCTGAACAAAAGAGCATGGAGGAACTTCCGTAATAACAGAACACCAGAAAGTAGAGAGAGATGCCAGAGAACCAGGAACGTGTATGTTAGTGTGAGAAGAGCAGCTAAGAAAAGGTATGAAAATGATATAGCTAATAAAGCCAAGACCGAACCAAAGCTACTACATAGTCACTTCAGGAGGAAGACAACAGTGAAGGAACAGGTGATGAAACTTAGGACGGGTGAAGACAGGTACACAGAGAATGACAAAGATGTGTGCGAAGAACTCAACAAAAGGATTCAGGAGGTCTTTCCAATATAACAAGGAGAGGTCACTGCGCTAAGAGAGGTGGCAGCAAACCAGGCGACCTTGGAAAGGTTCGAAATTACAAGAGATGAGGTCAAGAAGCACCTATTGGAGCTGGACGTGAGAAAAGCTGTTGGGCTGGACGGAATCTCACCATGGGTATTGAAAGAGTGTGCAGGAGCACTTTGTTTCCCACTCTCCATAGTGTATAGTAGGTCACTGAAAACGGGAGACCTACCAGAAATATGGAAGGCGGCTAATATCGTCTCAATATACGAAAAGGGTGACAGACAAGAGGCACTGAACTAGAGGCCAGTGTCCTTAACTTGTATACCATCCAAGGTGATGGAGAAGATTGTGAGAAAAAACCTAGTAACACATCTGGTAAGAAGGAACTTCGTGACAACCCATCAACATGGGTTCAGGGAAGGTAAATCTTGCCTTACAGGCTTAATAGAATTATATAATGAGGTGACAAAGATTAAGCAAGAAAGAGAAGGATGGGCGGACTGTATTTTTGGACTGTCGGAAAGCCCTTGACACAGTACCCCATAAAAGGCTGATGCATAAGCTGGAGAAACAGGCAGGAGTAACTGGTAGAGTGCTCCAGTGGATAAGGGAGTACCTAAGCAATAGGAAGCAGAGAGTTACAGTGAGGGGTGAGACCTCAGATTGGCGTGAAATCACCAGTGGAGTCCCACAGGGCTCTGTACTCGGATCTATCCTGAACAAATCCACAAGGGCCGTGCGAGGATTCGAACCTGCGTCCGGGAGCATCCCAGACACTGCCTTAATCGACTGAGCTACGACAGGGTTAAAAGTGTTGAAACCGAAGTTCTACTGAACTTACTGGATCCCGTAGCCTCTCCGAGGCACAAACCAGGATTTTACACAACCCCCCCCCCCCTGCACCCGAGCTATGTCAATAGGCCGTTCTCCCTCTTCGCCCTTACATCATCACACACAGAGGTTTCAACCCTTTTAACTGGTCGTAGCTCAGTCGATTAAGGCAGTGTCTGGGATGCTCCCGGACGCAGGTTCGAATCCTCGCACGGCCCTTGTGGATTTGTTCATTTGATGCATCATGTTAGTGTGATCTCTGTGTGTGTCAGACCTATCCTGTTTTTGATATATGTAAAAGACTCCCAGAGGGTATAGACTCATTCCTCTCAATGTTTGCTGACGACGCCAAAATTATGAGAAGGAATAAACACCTACTGGACTCCTTGCCGGAGCCTGTGCTCCTGCTGGGTGATTTCAATTGTCGACATATCCTCTGGGGTGATGTTCTGACAAACACCTGGGGTCGCCTTCTCGAACGGTTCATCCTCTCTTCTTCCCTGTCTCTTCTGAATTCTGCTGAGCCCACTCATTTGGACTCTGACTCGCACCTTTTCCTGTCTTGATCTTTCACTCTGCTCGTCGTCTCTTTACTTGGATTTCACGTGACGGGTTCTTGGTGACCTCCATAACAGTGACCATTTCCCCATCCTTGTTACCTTTTTCTCTTTTCACCCTCCCCTATCCTTGCCTAGGTGGCAGTTTGCCAAGGCAGACTGGAACCTATTTTCCCTCCGTGCTGGTCTCTGCGACCTCTCCATTCTGCCTCTCCCTTGCACCCTCCTCATTTTCACACCACCTTCGATGCTGCCCTCTGCTCTATTCCTCGCTCTTTTCTCGGGGACCACGGAAGTGCGTTCTCTGGTGGAATTTGGAAAGTGATTGGGCTGTCCGTTGTAAGCGTGCAGCCTGGAAGAGACACTGCCGCCGGAAGACGGCTAATTCTTTTCTTTTCTTTTGGAAGGCGAATGCAGTGGCCCGTAGGGCCATCCGTACAGCTAAGCATGAGTGTTGTCAGTCTTATGTTTCCACCATTACGTTCGAAACTCCTCTGCCGCAGATCTGGAAGAAGATCCGCAAGATAGCGGGTAAGTTTCTTCCCGATGTCTTGCCGGCCCTTTTCCGTGGTGCTCTTGTAGCGGACCCGTTTCAGGTTGCAACCGAACTAGGTTCCCACTTTTCTTCTGTTAGCAATGGTTCTCATCTTCCTCAATCTTTCCTTCTTCGCAAACCTGTTCTTGAATCTCGTCCTTTAGAGTTCTGCACCCATCTAAGACTTCCTCAATCGCCTAACAGCTGGGTGGGCAACGCTTCGGATTCGTAGTCCCGAGGTTCCGGGTTCGATCCCGGTGGAGGCGGAAACAAATGAACATAAGAACATGAGAACATAAGATCAAGGTAACTGCAGAAGGCCTATTGGCCCATACGAGGCAGCTCCTACCTATAACCACCCAATCAAGAGATAGGGGGAACAGGTTAAGGGTTTGCTATCCGGGAGCTGGAATTGGTGATATTGTTGGAAACATGAATGATATGACGGGAAACGGGAACAAACCCATTATTTGTATTAGTGCAGGGGGTAATGATGTTGGACGAGTTAGGAGTGAGGATCTAATACAGAGATTCAAGACAGCCATAGAATTAGTTAGGAGCAAGGGAGGAATCCCGATCATATGTGGCATTCTTCCAAGAAAGGGAGTGGGAAATGAATGGATGTCGAGGGCACTTGGTGTCAATTGCCGGCTGGAAAGATACTGCAAATCAAATGCAATATATTCATAGACAACTGGGAACACTTCTATGGAAGAAATTAAATGTATGTTCGTGATGGGGTGCATCTATCGAGGGCTGGGGTTGTTGCTGTTGCGAACTCGTTGGAATCAGTGAACATAAGAACATAAGAACATAAGAACAAAGGCAACTGCAGAAGGCCTATTGGCCCATACGAGGCAGCTCCTATTTATAACCACCCAATCCCACTCATATACATGTCCAACCCATGCTTGAAACAATCGAGGGACCCCACCTCCACAATGTTACGCGGCAATTGGTTCCACAAATCAACAACCCTGTTACTGAACCAGTATTTACCCAAGTCTTTCCTAAATCTAAACTTATCCAATTTATACCCATTGTTTCGCGTTCTGTCCTGTGTTGATACTTTCAATACCCTATTAATATCCCCTTTGTTATGTCCATTCATCCACTTGTAAACCTCTATCATGTCACCCCTAACTCTTCGCCTTTCCAGTGAATGCAAATTAAGCTTTGTTAATCTTTCTTCATATGAAAGATTTCTAATTTGGGGAATTAACTTAGTCATCCTACGCTGGACACGTTCAAGTGAATTTATATCCATTCTATAATATGGCGACCAAAACTGAACTGCATAATCTAAATGGGGCCTAACCAGAGCAAGATATAGCTTGAGAATCACACCAGGTGTCTTGTTACTTACGCTGCGATTAATAAATCCGAGTGTCCTATTTGCCTTATTACGAACATTTATGCATTGATCCTTTTGTTTTAAATTCTTACTAATTATAACTCCCAGATCCCTTTCGCAATCCGACTTCGCAATCTCAACACCATCTAGCTCGTATCTTGTAACTCTATCATCATTACCTAGCTTCAGAACTTTACATTTATCAGCATTAAACTGCATCTGCCAGTCCTTTGACCATTTCAAAACCCTATCTAGATCAACTTGAAGTGATAGTGAGTCCTCCTCCGAATTAATTTCCCTACCGATTTTCGTATCATCGGCAAATTTGCAAATGTTGCTACTCAAACCTGAATCTAAATCATTTATATATATTATAAACAACAGAGGTCCCAAGACAGAGCCTTGAGGCACTCCACTTACAACATTTTCCCACTCTGACTTGACTCCATTTATACTAACTCTCTGTTTCCTTTGGTATAGCCATGCCCTAATCCAGCTTAATATAGCACCCCCAATACCATGAGCCTCTATCTTTTTAATCAGTCTTTCATGTGGCACTGTATCGAAAGCTTTGCTAAAGTCAAGGTACACAACATCACAATCCTTACCACTATCAACTGCCTCAACTATGCTAGAATAAAAAGATAACAAATTTGTTAAACATGAACGGCCATTTATAAAACCATGTTGCGACTCAATTATTAATTTATGTTTTTCAAGATGAAGACGAATTTTATTTGCTATTATAGATTCGAGTAACTTTCCCACAATAGACGTTAGGCTAATTGGTCGATAGTTAGACGCAAGTGATCTATCTCCTTTCTTAAAAACTGGTATCACATTAGCAACTTTCCAAAACTCTGGCACTGTGCCTGACTCTATTGATTTATTAAATATGATTGACAGTGGGTCACAAAGCTCCTCTTTGCATTCTTTCAGCACTCTGGCAAACACTTCATCCGGCCCTGGGGATTTGTTTGGTTTGAGTTTTACTATTTGTTTAAGAACATCCTCCCTGGTAACTGCTAAACTCGTCAACCTGTCCTCGTCCCCACCCACATAGACTGTTGGGCTGAAGGCATATTGTTAAGTTCTCTTTAGTAAATACAGATACAAAATATTTATTAAAAACTACTATCATCTCCACGTGTTATTTGACCTGTCTCAGTTTTTAATGGACCTATCCTTTCCCTAGTCTTAGTTCGTATAACTGAAAAAACCTTTTAGGATTTGTCTTTGCTTGCCCTGCTATACGAACTTCATAGTTTCTTTTGCTTTCCTTATCTCTGTTTTTACATTTGTTAACTAGTTGTACGAATTCCTGTTCTAAAGTGACCGCCACTTTTTAATCCTCCTTTGTACCAAGGCTCTTTTCTTTTTACCTATAAGATTCTTCAATTCTTTGTTATCCACTTTGGCGTCATTAGTATCGATCTATTCAATTTGTGTGGTATACTACGTCCTGTGCTTGTTAGAATATTCTTAAATACGTTATTAAATTGAATCTACTCGAATCCCCATTACATCACCCATCGCTGGGTTTCATGTCTCGCGCCAAGACCGGCCCACACCCCATACCCAAGACTTTCCAATCAATTTGACCAAAAAATTTCTTAGGCTATTA
>WNGS01005328.1:37425-57341 GCA_020271785.1 Procambarus virginalis | reverse complement strand
AAAATTAAACCTATATCCCAGCATTAAATCTCGCCCTTCGCGACGCCGAGCGTGCAGTCCAACTGTGGTGGATATTCCCCCCTCCTGGGTGAGTCCAAGCTTTAAACATGTCTTGGCACACCGCTGGGAGTTTCCCGGCTGCGACGCTCGGGATGGGGAGAGGGAGCCCCTCAGTCGCCCCATGACCTCCATCGAGAGCTGACGTATCACTGCTCTCTCCAGCATGTCTTCTTGACTTTAATTTCCTATTTTAGCTCAATGGCTCAATAAATCTCTAACCTATATATACAGATGTTTACTATGATCCCTGGGCACACAATCAACACTGGTAGGTAGTTTAACAACTGATTAAGCAGCTTACCACAGGAATCTATGACATAGGGGGTGCTCAAGCCTGGCGCTCACACAGGCCGCCCACATGAATCCCTTTAGGACTGCTTCACAAGACTTCCTCCAAGTACTTGAGTACATGTAGTCGCCTGACAGGCTTCACAACAGAAACACCTGCTTACTTCCTTCCTCTTGGAGGATCACACAATTAGTTCCACAAAGGCGCGGCCAACACTCGCTTCCAGGCCACCTCTAATATATCCAAATCACATAGAAATGGTGTACTCTGTCCCCAACAGCTACCTCACACTTGCAAACAAGTAGCCTTCACCTCACAGCTACACAGGGCACTATATTCTTCCTCCTCTCAGAAGGTCATGAAGTACGACCATCTCTGACGATTGCTGTGACTCAAGGTAGGTCATGACGTCCTGTTAGTGTCATGCTACGTCACCAAAATATTGATATCTGATTTCGTTTCACTTATTATCAGACGCCCATCCTCTGCTTGTATTCTTAAATTACTCACTGACATTTGTTATACATTTTCCTTCTTCTGACTTCTTTAATTTCTGGTCCGGAAAACAGAATAACTCTCTCTGGGTAGACTCGTTCCGTTCAGGCTACATGGGGTCATAACAGTTGTTCCCGAAGACATTAATCAGGCAGAACACGATTTTGTCAAAGCAACTCAAAGTGTATCCAACCACTCGATTCCACTGAAAAAACAGTCCACCAGACACCACAAAGATCACTGGTACTATACCGAACGTGCCAAAGAACTCAATCATAGACTCAACTGCACAAGAAAACTTTACAAAAAGCAGCCAAGTGATCGAAACAAGGCCCTACTCTGAGAAGACAAGGAACATGTGCATCGACCAAAGGAAATGCAACACCAAAAGACACACCCTATGGATCCTCAACAGGAAGCCGCAGTACTGGCAACCAAATTTGCAGAAAGATCAGTTAGTAATCAGCTTCCACCAGATATACTAGCAGTGCATAAAGGATTAGAGGAAGAAAGGTGGCACAGAATTCTAACAGCATGTGCAGAAGCCTCTGACAACGATACCCCTTTCACGCTGGATGAACTTCTGGATGAACGCTGGATGAATCGGGCTAAGAAAAACAATAAAATTCATCCCCCGGAGACGAGAAAATAACCTATAAAATTATTAGGAACCTGGGCCAGAGAACGTTGCTGCATACCTAAGGTTAAATAATTTAGAATGGACTCCTCAAACTAGACCTACAGCTTGGAATAGGGCAGGTCACAGTGCCAATCCCAGGCCCATCTCTCTCCAAAGATGTGCAGCCAAGACGGCTGACTGAAAGGCACTCAACAGACTCGAGTGGAAAATGCCTATACTGCACCAGGACATGTATGCCTATAGAAAGGGGGTTGACACAGTGGAATGTATTAGCACTGATAGCCCACCTAAATGACAGACGAGGAATACTGATATTAATTGACATCGGGAAAGTCTTTGAACTGGCTAGCACCCCAGCTGTTCTCTGCTGACTCATTGACAAAGAGGTCAAAGGCAACCTGCTCTCTTAGACCAATAAATGTCCCATAAACAGAGAAGGAAGAGTGAAAAATCATGGCACAGTCTCTGAATACAAAAGACATGAAAATGCTACATCGCAAGGGGTGTAGCCCCCCTACTCTTCAACTGTTTAATGGAAAGAATAATGAGACTGGAACTCCCACAACACTGCAGACTGCTAAACTACGTGGACGACTTTGTCATCACCATAAAAGGAAGGGATCCTACACGCCTTGCTCTCACATGCTTGGAGTGCATCAGTGAAGAGACAAAGCAGATTGGTATAAAACTCAACCCCACCAAGACAAGGCCATGCTCATAAAAATAGTGAAGCCCAACAACAAACTCAAAGTACAGGGTCAACGAATTGAATGAGTGAACACTTATCAGTATCTAGGAATAATTCTGTACATACATAAATCTTAATGCTGAGGTCACTTACTTAAGAGAGAGAACTGCAGCGAGGACAGCAAGCCTCAGGTCACTAACCTCCCTCTCTGGAGGAGCCAATCAACAAGTCCCTCGCACATACTATATACAGGCAGTCTGATCAGTGATCGACTAGGCCGCACCGGCACTCACAAGCCTATCACAACAACAGTGAAAAAGCTTGAAGTAGCTCAAAACACTGCTATGAGTGCTGCCCTGGGAGCCCCTATGTGGACCAGGCACAAAACTCTAAGACTGGAAACGGGTTTACCCTCTCTTCAAGAAACAATATCTCAAAGAACAGCTACAATTATTAGTAAGATAATTGTTTTCCCTGATCCAGTACTAGTAAGACAGGCCTTAGTGATTGGACTGTACCAAAACAACGGAAACTCTTGGGCTGCCAAAGCATAAAAAGTCCTAAACAGACTACAGTTAAAAAGCATGATTCTTGATAGAGTAGGTGATCATACACACCCAAACTACCTTGTTTCCTACCATGGGAGGAACCTACTTTCAAAATAGTAACAGAAGGTCCTCCGATGAAAAAGGCTACCTTGATCCAAGGCAGAAGTTCAATCCTAAGGTGCATTACAGAAAAGCAAATAACCAGCATTGCAGTAGCAGGAGCCACTCACATCTTCACGGACGGATTGGTGGACATTGCATATGAGAGTGCTGGCGCTGCTCTTTGCACGGATAGCATACTATTAGAGACAGGGAGGATCAGTATAATCAACCCAAACTGGGCTGTTTGCCATACAACAGGCATTCGCATATATGATTGCACAAAACACTGTAAATGCAATCAAACACAGACTCAAAAACTGCACTTCAAATATTAGGAAAAAAGCGCTGGAAAGACAACGTGGAAATAATTATCACCATTTTGTATCTAGGAGCAGTAACTAAAGGCAAAAGACTCAACATAACCCTAAACTGGATCCCATCCCATGTTGGAATCCCATTAAATGAGAAAGTCGATTCGTCAATTCGCCATCAAGTGATCCACAAAAGAATCCAACCCAGCCTAGGAACTCAAAAAACTCGCAACGTTGTTGACGGACATTAGATCTGGCAGCTAGTTGGGCTCATAAACCCTCTGGCAGCATCGCTTTGGCGCTGTGCTGGTCAAGGTTTCTGAGGATGTCTAATCTGATGTGTTTATGAGCTGTGGAACGCTTATTAATTTAAAAGAGTGGATTACACCATCATAAACCTCCTGCCATGGATAAACACACTGTGGTTCAATACACCGTTTGTGAAAGTGCGTGTGGTGAGGGAGGTAGGCGCTCTACTTAACTCCCATTCCAGGTTCCCAAGGCCTAGCGTACGGCTGTGTGGTGGTGCTGGATATCAACACACCATCATACATCGATTTCCAAGACCTCCATCATCGACTTCCAATACCACCACACAGCCGTACGCCTGGCCTTGGGAACCTGGAACCTGCAATGGAACCTGGAACATAAGTGGTGCGCCTAACTCCACATACAAAACACCATCAACAAGAAACTCGCACACCTCAATAAAGCCCATCAACAACTGAGTAGCAGAAGGTTCACTTTCTTCAAATGGAATCTTCAGGCTACTAAGTTAGACAGGTAAAATATCCCGAAAGGAATCCACAGGGAATTAGCAGTTCAGTTATATAGACTACATCTAGGTTACAGATGCAACTGGAAAATTGTCGAATCCAAAGATTGGGAATGCATCTTCTGTCAAACAATCACAGAGAAGCCTCTACTTCTCTACCTCCTGGAATGAGAAGCATCCGCCGACCTTAAAAGAGCTTTAAGAGTCCCTGAATCTTGCAATAACCACCTTGAAGCCATCAACACTGCCACTTCTCGGATCAGAATAGGTGTCGAGCAGCTGGACACCCTCATAAATACTGTCATGCAGTATCTATAGCAGGCACATAGTAAAGACGTACGATATAAATGCGAGCTCAACACATAGTATATCCTTTCATGACCAAAGATCACATTCTCTCCAGAAATCTACCTCTTACGGGCTATTCATGCCCGTGCCACATCTTGGGTGGCTTAATCTTCAATCACTCTCCCATCACATACGACTTGATTATGGTCCAGGATGAACCGAAACGTCGTCGTTTCTTCATCTTCTTGTGAGCTATTGTGTCACCTTCCTGGGTTTTGTGTATATTTATTACTTGTAGTTTGGTGGCCTCTGAAAACTTTCGATTGAGCTGTATGAGGTCTAGGGGAGTGGGGCCTATTACCCTCACTCAAACAAGTGAGGGTAATGGAGTAAGACATCTCACTCCGGCTAGGAGGGACCCCCAGTTCAGAAGGGACTTGCCTCCTAGTGTTTGTTGTCGAGCTGCAGTTGATGTCCAGTGAGTCAGGATGATCCTGGCTGGCTGTGGAGTCGATGGCTGTCGTGAACATTGACTTTTACATTTTTAGTTATATTTTTGATAGCACAAGACACCTTTATTAAGTTAACAAAAAGTTGTCATCACTGTCAGCACTTTATTTAATAAAGGTTATATAATCGTTTACACAGAATCAGAACGATCGCAGATCGATTAACCACCTAGAATTACACTATCATTCTCACTGGTATTCAGACTGTCGCACTACACGTCACTTCCGTCCGAAGTTGTAGTTCCGCTGATGGATGTGGGTGAGTTGGGCCTACTCCTCTTATCTCTGTCGTTCCTATAGCTGCCCACTGTGTCTGCAGAAGAGGTGCTGCTGCTGCCAATACTGGTCAGGGGCCTTGGGTCTGCTGCCGTTCCAAGAGACGGGCTGGAGAGGAGACGTGTTGCTGCTACCGCAGCTGGACTGAGACTAACAGGGACCGCGCCGTCAACAGGTACAGCAGGGAATGGAGAGTTGACTATAAGACACAGGACTACAAAATGACAAGGACAAAGAGGAAAATAGTACAAGAAATGATGGACCAAGTCATAGGGAGATACAAGCAGGTCGAAGAATTTCCTACCAACAGTAAGAAAAACAAGTAAGAAAGAATATAATGACCTGTGGTTTAATAGACAGTGTCAAGAAGCAAGAGGGAGTGGAGGAAATACAGAGGACAAAGCACAGAGAAAGACAAGAATGGACACAACAGAGCTAGGAATTAATATATAAATATAAGAAGAGTATTGGAAAGAAATTACGAGAACGATATTGCTATCAAAGCAAAAAAAACGACCAAAATACTATGTAATCGTAAAGGAAGTAAAATAACAATGAACGACCAAGTGACATCAACATGAAAAATGTGAAGGATTTATACTGAAAGTGATGAGGAAATTTGCGAGGTACTGAATGCCAATTTCTATGGAATATTCAGAACCAAGCCTGAGCAGCTTCCACTGTTACAAAACAGAGAAACATTAAGAGAACGACATTTCTTTCCAGGCCAATTCCCAGCCAAAATTGTTCCATAGTAATATCTGGAGGACGATGACTGTAAATGATCAGGTTGTCAGACTTGACAAAGGTGAAGGAGGTTACAAGGAAAATAATGAGGTATGTGAGGAAATTATCTAAAGCTTTCATGAAGTACTCAAGCTGAAACCTGCTTTGCCATTACAGCATAGAGCCCAAGCCGAACGGCTTGGGCTCTATGCCACTTAAAATCACACTGAAATAATATTGCCACTTAAAATCACACTGAAATAATATTGTAACAAGAAGTGAAGAAGAAAATACAGGAATTAGAAGTGACAAAATCCGTGGGACCACACAAAATATCGTCATGGACAACAAAGGAGGCTGCTAAAAAAAATCTGCAGCCTACTTGCCATAATATTTAATTCCTCTCTAGAAACGGGAGAACTTCCTTATTGAAGGAAAATGGCTAATGTGGTACCAATCAACAAGAAAGTGGAAAGTAAGAAACTGTTGAACTACAGACCTGTATCACTAACAAGTATCCCCCCCTGCAAGTTGCTAGAGACTGATCCAAAGCAGGCTAGTGGAACAGTTAGACCAAATTTTGTCTCGAGGCACCAGCACGGTTTTAGTAAAAGAGAAAAATCCTGCTCAAAAACTTGCTGCAATTCTATAACAAATTGACAGAAATCAAACAAGACAGAGAAGGGTGGGCAAACTGCATTTTCCTTGACTGTATGAAAGAAAGCATTTGATACAGTCCGCATGACTGACTTCTACTCAAATTAGAGGAGCAGGCCAGAAGCCCACATTAGCAGAATAACAACAGCTGCATATATACCATTCAGGCCAACATTCGTGTATCCTTCAGTAATTTGGACAAGGAGAAGCTTTCCGGACCCTATATACAGCAAAGGTGAGACCTACACTTGAATATGCATTCTCAGCATGAAACCCTAACCTATAAAAGGACAAGAAGAAACTAGGAAAGGTCCAAAAATATGCAACGAGACTCGTTCCAGATCTGAAGAGTTTAAAATATGAGGAAAGATTGAGAGAACTGGACCTTACCACACTGGAGAAAACAACCCGTCCTCGCAAATTCGTATAGTTAATATTGACTTATTAAATAAGTGCATAGGTGACATACTAAACATAATAGTTTCCCTTGAAAAGTTTCATAGAAAACACCGACCTTACCTAACCTACTTAGTATGTTAAAATAAGCATCTTATAGCTTCGTAATTACAATTGTTACTTAACCTATTATAGGTATAGGTTAGGTAATAATTGTAATTACGAAGCAATAAGATGCTTATCTTAACATACTAAGTAGGTTAGATAAGGTTGGTGTTTTCTATGAAGCTTTTCAAGGGAAACTATTATGTTAAGTATGTCACCTATGCACTTATTTAATAAGTCAATATTGACTATACGAATTTGCGAGGACGGGTTGGGAGAAAAAGAGAGATAGGTGGGATATGATAACAATATATAAGATTCTTAGGGAAGTAGACAAGGTAGACAAAGCAGCATTATTCTAAGCTAGGAACAGCTGAACGAGGGGTCATAGATGGAAACTCTAGACACAAATGAATCGCAAGAACGTCAAAGAGAACTTTTTCGGTGTTAGAGCTGTCGATATAATGGTTAGACGTGGAAGTCTTTGATGCTAATTCGATTCAAAGTTTTATTTGTAAATATGATAAAAACGTGAGAAAGGAGACATTGCAGTAATCTAAGAATGTTTAGAAGGAGCCTAGTTTGCTCCTAGCAAACTAGGAGCCTAGTTTGAACCTGCAGGCACATCTAGGAGAGTATATGTAGGCGAGTTCGCACAAACGCATACACTCACGCACACCTCCTCGCAACCAAGTGGACAGCACTCTGGGGTCGCAGTTCTAAGGATATGGGTTCGATTCCCGGTCGCGGCAGAAAAAAAAATGGGCCGAGTTTCTTTCGCCTGATGCATTTGTTCACCTAGCAGTAAATTGCTACCTGCGAGCTAGACAACTGCTGCAGGCGGCATCCTGGGGATGTGTGTGTGAGAGAGAATCATATGTAGTTAATATGGCAGAGGAAAAATAGGTCTCGAGTCGGTAAATTAGACAACCGACGATTAGAAAGGCGGGGTCGAAGAGCTAAGATCTCGACCCTACAGACAAACAGTAAATACACACACACGACGCTGATCACCGTAGCCGGTTGCTGTACCTGGCCCCTGGCCTAGACCCCAACATAAAAACAGTCTCCGTGGTGTAGTGGTAAGACACTCGCCTGGCGTTCCGCGAGCGCTATGTCATGGGTTCGTATCCTGGCCGGGGAGGATTTACTGGGCACAATTCCTTAACTGTAGCCTCTGTTTAACGCAACAGTAAAATGTGTACTTGGATGAAAAAACGATTCTTCGCGGCGGGGATCGTATTCCAGGGACCTGCCCGAAACGCTACGCGTACTAGTGGCTGTACAAGAATGTAACAACTCTTGTATATATCTCAAAAAAAAAAAAAAAAAAAAAAAAGTTACAGAAGGTGTTATGGAGCTTCCAAGCTCCTAGGTGGGTGTAGTAGTGGGTTTAATGTCCAGTAGTGAAGTGTGTGCTTTTAATACATACTCACACTTGCTCATACTTCACATTAATGGAAATAAACTATATTAATATTGTTGAAGTTACTTTACTTGTGAATTATTTATATGTGAGGCGGCCTCATGTCAGGTGAGGTGAATGACGTCACAGGTAGTTGACCCATCAGGCCAAGGTAGTCAAGAGGCGGGGCCGGCAGTGTGGCGCGGGCCGGCGTGGGGAGAGGTGTTGCTCGCTGCCCACCTCATTGGTGTTACTAAATTAGTCATCTGGTCAGTCCTGTTCATGAGATTACCTGCGCCAGGCTTACAAGCAAGTTACTCTAGATGATTAGTTACTTTATCACTTTGTGTTATGTTGGTACAATAGTCTGTGTTTTTCTGAATAGGCATAGTTACAAGATATTAAAGCCTTATTTGTAAATAAAAATCGATTGGCTCTGGTTTACTCATTTATAAAAGATATTGAGTAAAATACTTTAGGCTAGGTAAAAGTCTCGACAAGGACAAAGACTGTTGATGGACCTTATGGAGACAATTAAATTATAAAAACTGCGGTGTGATTACTTCAACAACAGCGGCTTTAATGTAAACTTTATAGTGAAATTGACTGTTTGACCAAAAGCAAGTGGAAAGAACTTTACAAGATTATTAGTTAAATTCTGGCAGTTATAAGGTGTCCGTGAACTATCAAATTTCAATCCTTAAAATACGGACCAAAGACATTTAATCACGCAAGCATCACATAACCTCCCCCCCCCCCCACACCCCCTGCCCCCCCCCCCCTCCATCCTGAATCAGTGTCGTCCACGCCGCTGCCATCCCCAGAGACGTCTTGATTAACATTAACCTCCTGTGTAATAAAGTACTATATTTTGTCGAATATAAGTACATATTAATGTTTATTTAAATTGTGTATAGGTCTATGACAGTTGTTGAAGGAAATTATAGCACCAGAGTGTATTCCAACATCTCCCCCTCGCCTAATATATAATAATGTAACTGATAGTTAACGTATGAAATTTTTTTAAAATAAATCTCGCATTAAAATGTATGAACTGTTGTGGGTCAGTGCACAGACGAGCATAGACTGAGGACAAGTTAAATGTGAAGCGTTCTTCACGTTCATGTTTGGCTGCCGGGTTAACGACCACTTGACCGTTGTTGAGAACGGTCATGTTTGGCTGCCAGGTTAACGACCACTTGGCCGTTGTTGAGAACGGTCATGTTTGGCTGCCAGGTTAACGACCACTTGGCCGTTGTTGACAACGGTCATGTTTGGCTGCCAGGTTAACGACCACTTGACCGTTGTTGAGAACGGTCATGTTTGGCTGCCAGGTTAACGACCACTTGACCGTTGTTGACAACGGTCATGTTTGGCTGCCAGGTTAACGACCACTTGGCCGTTGTTGACAACGGTCATGTTTGGCTGCCAGGTTAACGACCACTTGGCCGTTGTTGACAACGGTCATGTTTGGCTGCCAGGTTAACAACCACTTGACCGTTGTTGAGAACGGTCATGTTTGGCTGCCAGGTTAACAACCACTTGGCCGTTGTTGAGGAAGGATTGTGGAGGAGTCCAGTCTGAGGTTGGGAATTACCATTCTGTGGTAAGTCGGCCAATTAGATCAACCAAAGTCTGATCTGATAGATTGCCTAGCGTGATATTATTCAAACTTTACATGTGTTGAATTTAGTCTTTTGAGTGGTATTAATATAATATGTAATTTCAGGTATGTACGAGGGTGCACGAGTACAACGGCACTTAAGGTATGGTCAACTAAACCCAAGATATTGGTCCAGTACAACGGCACTGCAGGTATGTCAACCAGACCCAAGATATTGGTCCCATACAATACTCTGCACAAGGTATTGGTAGCACATAAACGATGCAGCAAATCTACAAATCGACAAATATTGTGGCCAGATGGCCGGCCCTGTGAAGTGTTAGAGGTGAACGTTTCTGGGTCTGCAGAACGGGGTAACATCGTGGTCCTGGTTTGTTGTTAGTGCCAAGTGTCCCTTATTATTGGGGGAGAAGATTATATAATAACTGGCGGAGCTCCTATAACCACAGGAGAAGTATTAGAGCAGGGACACCAGACTACTCAAGGGTTCTTTGGTTTTTGCTGGGAGAAAGGGGCCGTTACTAATGTCATTGAGAGATTCCTTTTTTTCCAAGCTAACAAAGCAGGCTCCAAACGAAGCAAGTTCCAGGCCGGATGTTTGCCAAAGGTTTCATTCAACCAAGACTAGAGCTTGTTAACTTCATTTTGGATGCTTCCTGAAGCTGTCTGAATATATCAGGTAGAACCATCGTCTAAAGATTGGATGTGTTTCATCCTGTATAATATTGTCTTTGCAGAAGGGCCAGTTTCTTGGCAGCTTATCGTTTGGTGATTCTGGGCAGCTTTTGCTTTAAAGACGCCAGAGCTCCTAAGACTTTCTCCAGATTATTCCGATCACTGGTTATACCTATGACTCGGGTTCCCAGGAAGAAAGGTAGGTCTCTCGAGAGAAACCTGGTGGAAGGATATATATCAAAGTGAAGGTTTGATTTTTTGTAATGACCCTTTATAGGCGTCTTTCTCCGTCTATGAACAAAAGTACCTAGGAAGGGTAGCTCCTCTCTACGGGTCTAGATGGTAAATTTCAGGTCTGGGTGAACTTTTCTCATTCATTGACGGCTTGAACTATAGTAAAGCAACCCGTCTTCAACAAAGACCAAATGCTCGTTTCCAGCATGCTGTCCTCAGGCCAGGCTCGTTAGTGGTGGCAGTCACCTCCCCCACTCAAATGCATTCATCAGTTTTAAAATTGAAAATTAATTTGGTTTCTAATTAGTTGTTATAATTTAAAAACCAATATAAAGTTAGGCGTAGGTTAGATTAGGTGTTAAGGTTCTGTTGGCTATGATTGGTATTAGAACTACGTCCTGTGAAAGTTACAGCTTTGGGATTCGAGCAGAAGTCGTCAGTGAAGCACTGTTAGAGAAATGTTCGAACATGATCTATTTAATGTGTAACCGACCGTCAACATAAAGGCTAAAGTCCATTCCATGCACCTGCCAAACCCCGTTTATGAATGGAAACAGTTTTCACACATCCCACATCTGATGACGGTAAAACATTTCTCGAACAGTTATTCGCTGACGACTTTTGTTCGAACCACAATGCTCTAAATTCTTCACGACATACTACAAATACAAATAATCGCCAACAGAACCTAAACACCTAATCTAACCAATGCCTATATATGCACACTATGATACTATATAACAATAGTGTTTATTATATTGCTTATTATATACTGCTTGTTTATTATCACAGACCAACCAGGTCGTAACACTTAAAACAAAATGTTTGAAGGAACTAAATCTTTTGTATTGGACTCCCCCTCCCAATCCGGCCTGTTGACACCGTGAGGGGGCTTGGTGATCAGCTGCAGGAGTGTGATGCTCCATGGGACAGTCCTCTGGCCTTTTATGGCCTTATGCTCCTGCTGCTGTCTTCTCTAATTATGCCGGATTGCTTTTCCGTTTCCTTATGTTTCGTCTCCCCCCCCCCCTTCTCCTATCTACTTGACGTTTCCTGCCGTCCTTTTGCTAGTTTTGATGTTTCTTTTGGTCTTCTATTTTGATGCCCGGGTGCTTGGGGAGGCATACTCTTGCGCCCATAGAACTGTAGTACCCAACGTCGAGAGCGAGGGGACCCTTTTATTATCACTCCTCCTTTCGTCGCTGAACCCGATCTCGATAGACTGATGGTTCTTAAGGTGGTGTTTGTGGGGCGTATACAACCTAAAGATCATGCCTAAAGGGCCCTGGCATGATCGGCGATAGCTTCTTGTTGGGTATCCTGCCTCTTATTGTGGCTCCATGGTGGGTATGGGGCACATTTGTGAATGAATGTCTCTCTCGTTTTATGTCAAATTCTGTTGCTTTTATCCCTTCTCAGGATTGTTGGGTGGGCAACCAAGCCCCTGAATCGGACAGTGTTGGAAGACACTGACACTGTATAGCCCCCGCTGCATTGGGCCCCGACCTTGTTCCTCCTCTGACCCTCCTGACTACTTCCCTCGGCTCGCCTCCCTCCTCTGGTTGGGTCGAGCCCCAAGCCCCCAGTGGTGACCACTTCGTCCTCTGGCACGGCTCAGTCTCTAGTAGTGACTACTGCGCCTTTTAACCCCTCTCTCTGAGGGTTATCAACACCGTCCTCGCTCGATTCCTTCCCGTACTGCTGCGTTTCAAGCCCTGTTTGGTCCCGGTTCGTGGGCCAATTACTTTGGTCTCCCTCTTGATTCTACGCTTCTTGACGATTTCTCTCTCCTTGATCCTTGTTGATTCAGTAGATGCCTCTGTTACCTTTAACCCCCACCCGTCTCAGTACAGGTGTCGTTGCTGCTCCTTCTTAGGATGCAGTCTCCCGCTTGGCTACCTTATCCTGCCTTGGCAAGATCCCTGCTCGGTCTCCAAGAACGCTCGGTTGAATGTAAGTGTTGGCACTATTCTCCTGCCCTCATGTTGCAATTGGTGTTCGGGATCTACAGGACTGCCACGAAGATATTCGTTATGTCCTCGAAGCCCAGGCCATTCTGTCCTATAGGTGGACTCTTTAACACGTCCCCTTCGTGGTCGTCGCAGTCAACCCCCTTCGGGTTGTGAAGATTACCTTGATGGTAGGACCCTTCCGCCCTGTCATTCTTGCTGGTGACAAGTGCTCCGTTCAGGAGTACATTCCCTCTCCTCGGCTCTGTAATAAGTGTTGGAGGTTTAGGCATGGAGCCCTCCACTGCTCTTTGTCCTGTGTGTGGGGACGAAGGTCACTCTTAGTTGGAGTGCACTTCTCCCCAGGCTCGCGGCCTCAAATTGCGGTGAGGTCCACCCTACCTTCTCTCACACGTGTATACATTACAAGCTTGAGGCAGCCGTCCTTAGCTTGAAGCACAGGGAACGTTTGTCATTTCTTGAGGCGAGGCGCCAAGTTGGCAGTCTCCCCCCTTATGCTAAAGTCTCTTATGCTCACGTGTTGCGCTCTTCCTCTCCTCGTCCGTCCCGGCTTCCTCAGTCTCAAAACCGTTTCCGGGCCTTAGACCCAGACACGCCCACTGCCCCCTCCTATGTCCTTTGCATTCTGTCCCAAAGGGTCCCCCTCCTGCGCCTCTGTCTGGATTCCCCCTTCTTTCTTCCCAGTCTGTAGTGTCCCTGTGTCTTCTTCCTCGTCTCCCCCCAATCCTCCTTCCCATCCTTCTCTTCATCTCTTAGCTCTCCCACTGCCTGTCAGTGTGGGCTGATATCCATCGCTCTCCCAACGGCCGTCGTGTTTGCTCTCGTTCTGCTTCTCCTGTTGAGACAGTAGAATCTGTTGCCCAGTACATTGTTGCTGGGACGCCTGTCTGAGTCAGAAGCGTAAGCCTGGCTCCTCTCCTCTCCCTCCTCCCTGGCAGGTAAGAATGCTTCGGTTCCTTCCTCGTACCTACCTCTCACTACATCTCCTCCGGTTTCGGCGGTTCTGCCCCCTGTTCCTGCTATTGTCTCTTTGGCCCCCACTTCTCTCTGGGTTGGTGCCCTTGCTGAGGTGCGCTCCCTGGTTTCTGCCCCTCCTGCTGCTGTCCTTGACCCTTGGTTGTCCCCCCCACCTCTTCCTCCTCCAGACCCTGCTCGTCCGCCCTTGGTCCTTCAGCTCCCTTCCCTTCTTCTTGACTCGGTTAACCCATGCCCCTACCCTGACCCTAATCCTGCACTTCTTTAACGTGCTGTATTCCCTTTTCACCTTTGTTTCTTCGTTGTTTTCTGTTGCTGTCCTTCTCTTCCTGTCGATGTCTACTCTTCAGTGGAACATTCGTGGTTATTATGCCAATTTCCTTGAACTCCAGCTTCTGATTTCGCGGTTTTCGCCCCTTGTGTCCGTCTCCAGGAGCCGATGCGTGCTGCTCATCCTGGTCGCTTTTGTGGCTATTCCTTTCTCTCCCACCTCTTCCCCAGCTGTTGCTGGATTTCCTAACTCTTCTGCTCTCTTGATTCGCGCTGATGTTCTCTTTGTCCCCTACTTTTTCCTTCGCTTCTCCATTGTTCTGCTGCTCGTATCTTTGTGCGGAAATGTTACACCGTTTGCTACATTTATCTCCCCCAGTGTCCCGTTTTCTCTTCCCGATCTGAAACACCTACTAGACCCCTTGCCGGAATCTGTGCTCCTGATCTGACAAACACCCGGGGTCGCCTTCTCGAACCGTTCATCATCATCTTCCCTGTCTCTTCTGAATTCTAGTGAGCCCACTCACTCTCGGACTTGCACCCTTTCCTGTCTTGATCATTCTCTTTGCTCGTCTTCCCTTTACTTAGATTTCGAGTGGAGGGTTCTTGACCTCCATGGCAGACCATTTTCCCATCCTTGTTTCCTTTTTCTCTTTTTCGCCCTCCTCTCTCCTTACCTAGGTGGTGGTTTGCCAAGGCTGACTGGCCCCTCTTTACCCTCCGTGCTACTATCTCCGACCTCTCCATTCTGCCTCTCCCTCGCGCCCTCCAACTTTTTTGACACCGTCTTCGACGCTGCCCTACGCTCTATTCCTCGCTCTTCCTCTTGGGGAATGCGGAAGTGCGTTCCCTGGTGGAATGTGGACTGTGCTCGGGTTGTCCACTGTAAGTGCGCGGCCTGGAAGAGACCGTTGCCGGCAGACGACTGAATTTTTTCTTGTGTTTCGGAAGTCAAGTGCAGTAGCCCGTAGGACCATCCGTACTGTTAAACGTTCATGTTGGATGTCTTATGTCTCCACCATCACGTCCGAAACTCCTCTGCCACAGATTGGAAGCGTATCCGCAAGATAGTGGGTAAGTTTGTTCCCAATGTTTCACAGGTCCTTCACCTGTGTTACTATTTTGGCGGACCCGTTGCAGGTCGCGACCGAATTGGGTTCCTACTTTTCGTCTGTTCGCTCTAGTTCTCATCCATCCATCCTTCCTTCTTCGTAAGCTCTTCTTGAATCTCGTCCTTTGGATTTCTGTACCCATCTCAGCTTTCTCTATAACGATCCCTTCTCTCTGAGCTTCAGTTTGCCCTGGGCCTCTGCGATTCTATGGCGGCAGGCTCCGATGGCGTTCATTATGAGATGCTTCTACATCTCCCTCAATGCTCGTCTCGGTATTTACCGAGTCTGTTTAATCGGGTCTGGGAGTTGTCGTCAGTCCCTGAGGCTCAATGCTGTTGTCCTCCCTTTTGGGAAACCAGGGTCTCTCGGGTCATCCCCCAAGGACTTCTGCCCTATTGCCTTCACAAGTTGTCTGCAAGCTCTTTGAATGTATGGTTAACGTTCGTCTGAAGTGGTTCTTAGAGCACTATCACTACCTCTCCCATTCTCAATTTGGTTTGTGCAAGTGCCACAGCACAACGGATGTTCTGGTGAACTTTGAGATCAATATTTGCACTGCTTTTGCTGTGAAGACCTCTATTGTTGCCGTCCTTATTGACCTGGAAAAGACTTGGGACACTACCTGGCAAGATCATATTCTGTCCCAACTTCCCTCTTTTGGCCTACGTGGGAATCTCCCTCTCTTACTCCAAAGTTTACTCTCTCGTCGTTCCTTTCGAGTGAGGCTCGGTACCACTCTCTGCCCCTTTTAGGCAATAGTAGGGTGTGCCCCATGGTATTGTTCTGAGCAATAAACTTTTTCTTGTTGCTTTCAATGGTCATCTTTCCTCCCTTCTGGCATCTTCTCCCCGCTCTATGTAGACGATCTTACCCTTTGCTGTCGGTGAGGATTCCTTCAACGGCGGCGTCAACTTAAGATTGATGCAGTGTCGTCCTGGGCCACCGATCATGGCTTCAGGTTCTCTCCGTCTAAGACTTGTGCTATGCCTTACTCGGAAGAGTGTCATTCTTCGTCCCTCTTTGTCCCTTTATGGTCTTCCCCTTGTGTTCAAGGATTCCGCTGAGCTTCTGAGGTTAATCTTTGACACTAGTTTGTCTTGATCGGCCCATATCGTTTACCTCCGAGCTGACTGCCCTAAGGCCCTTTCCCTCAAGGTTTTGTCCCATACTTGGGAGGCGGATAGGCGTACGCTCCTCTTTACATTCCTCACTTGTCCTGTCTTAACTCGATTATATTTGCCCTGCTTACTCGTCCGCTTCTCCTCCTCCTCTTTGCTGTCTTGATGCTTTACACCATGCTAGGTTGTGCCTCAGCTTTGGTACCTTTCGTTTGACTCCCGCCCTCAGCTTGTATGTTGACACTGGCTTCCTATCTCTCCAGGAACGCCGTGATTGCTACTGTCTTCACTATTTGGCGCGGTCCTTGCAACATCCTTCCTCTCGCCTCTGTCGTGCTTTGAAATTTTACCCCTCCTGTAGTTCGTTTCTCTTCACCACTTCCCGCTTTCTGTCCGGCTATCTCGCTTACAGGACTCTTTCCATTCGTCTTTCTCATATTTCTCCTCGTATTGTTCCTTCCTTGCCCCCATGGACGATCCCCCTTCCGAAGTTTTGTACATCTTTGATCCACGTTACTAAAGCTGAAATGCCTTTTTCTTGAGCACTTTTCTTGACACTCCTGCTCCGTTTCCATTTTTACCGATGGGTCTAAGTCTGTGGACAGTGTAGGATACTGTTGTTTTTCCTGACCGCAATTGTATGTCGCCTCCCTTCGGAGACTAGCATCTTCACAGCAGACCTTCATGCTATTCTCTATGCTCTCCGTCTTCTGTTTTCTCGTTCTCAATCATCCTTTGTAATTGTAGTTCACTCGTAGTGCCCTCGTGTCTCTCGGGTCCTTTAATCCTTTCCATCCAGTGGTCATAGAGACCAAACATTGGCTGTTTCTTGTCTCTAGCAAATTTAAATCGGTAGAGTTTTGCTGGGTTCCCAGCCATATTGGCGTTTCTTTTAATGAGCGTGCAGATGCCCAAAACGCTTTGCGTAATAGTGGCTTTAGGCATTGTATGTACTAGCTCTATCTCTAAATTCATAAAAATCTGTATCACCCCTTGTATGTATGTACTTTACCTAAATAAACATTTGAATTTGAAAGATGCTGCTGCTAGAGGCTATCCGCTCATGTCCCATTTCCTGTAAAGGTATTTCTTTTTCAGACTTTTACCCGGTTAATCATTCCTCCATCCTTGCCCATTAGCAGGGTTGTTGGTCTTCAGGTGTTGGTAACAAACTGTGTACTGTTAAACGTTGTCCCCGTGGCTTTCCTCCTGCCACAGTAACCGGCGGTGGGAAACGGCTCTAGCAAGGTTCTTGGCCATACTAGCTTAACTCACGGTCACTTAATGGAGTGCCACCCACCTCCTTATTGTCCAAATTGCATTGTTCTTACCGTCGTGCATATCCTTGTTGAATGTCCCGACTTCCAGGACGAGCGCGTCTTGCTTTCCGACCGTCCCTCATGGTCACTTGTCCCTCGATAGAATTCTTGGTGAATCGGATACTTTGATATCGTTCGCCTTACGCGTTTCTGTTCTTATTGGCATCCTTGATATTTAGCGCCCTCTGATTATTTCGCACTTTGATGGTGCTACATAGCCTTTCCGGTTTGGTGCCTTCTTTTGATAATTACTAACTTTTGTATGGGACATAACCTCTGTTTTCTTTGTATCTTTGCAGCTTTCTCTCATTTCTCCGTTGTACCCGTAGTTGTCGTCTCTTCTGTAGCTCTGGTATCTGCTCTAAATTCCTTTCTTTGTAGTGTCTTCAAAATTTAATGTGCCTCTGAGGCAAATGCTACACTTAGCGGTTGGTCCTTGTGTTGTCTCAAGTTGTATTGAATCAGTTGACCTGGTTCCTATTTTGCGGGAAGAAGCACATCTGCTCTGGGGGAGAGGGTTGCCCTTGTTATGAAATACCCGCAGATCATTCCATGATCTGTTGTAGATATAGCTGCTTTCTTGTGGAACTGGTCTTGATGAGGCGTCAACTTTTAACCTCTTGGTCTGAGCCTGTCGTTGTCTCCGGCATGTTTGCCATCCTTATTTTTTTTTTAATGAGGTTTTATTTTAGCTCGATAGATAAACCTTTCCTGCTGCATCCTGGGTGCCTTCTGGGAGTATCTTTGGCCTGGGGTACTCCTTGAAATTCTTTATCAATGTCCATAAATTATCACGGTCTGCTCGGAATACTAGTTATTATCACATACCGACAAGGTTAGAGGAGACTCCCAGGTTTAGGTTCTCACAGTTGATACCGTTGATGGGCTCTGTCAATTGGTGCTTGCTGCATACACAAGTAATCTCTGCCAAGGTTTCATGATATCATGGAAAGGTAACAAGGGAGGTTAGATCTGCCTTAACATTTGAGCGAACCTTTCTGGCCTGGGTTCACGAAACTATCCCTGTATGTTAATGACTGGAATCACAGAGTTCCACTGATTTGTACAATAAATTCTGATCTGGGCATGTAACAACTTAAAACACCCTTAGCCAGCCCAGCAGAGGGCTGCTCATAGATACCCTGGAAGGCAGACCTTGGTCCCAGATCAGAGGATACAGGAAAGTGCATGGATGGATGTGCACTCCTGGAGATTCAACGCTGATATACATCTGGTTATACTCGCACAACTTAACAGTCGTGGAATTCCATTCTCTCATACCAGGACAAACTTGTGCCGCCACCTTACTCGTCTGGGTGATGTAGTCAATTATGTCTGTACAACCTTTCCTCTTGAGCTTTGCTTCCTTTTGGTATTTATATCATAAATTGTTTCCTTGTAATTTCCCCTTCGGTATGACAACCTTTGGCTTTCTGGTCCCTTGAGAAAGTTATCCCTACTTCCCCCATATATTCTAACTTCATTTCAGTGATTACTCATTCCCATGAGGTTTCAAACTTTATTTCCCATATATGTTAATAGTGCAATGAATTCTAGGTCGAGTCAAGCTGGTTCATCATTACCTCTAGACTTGTGGGTCCTCTTACATGTTGGCTTAAAAGGTTTTAGTTGCCGTGTCCAATAGTTTAGCTCGCTCTGTGCCACCACATGGTTCTTGTTTCCATGCTTGTTCACATGATTAGAAGTCGGGATCAATTTCTAACAGCGACAGTCTGCCCTTTCAGTTATAGTAGGAACTGCTATGTTTATTTTTTTATTTATATATTCAAGAGTTCTTACAATCTTGTACCGCCACTAGCACGCATAGCGTGTTTGTCATAATCTAGTCAGGGTCTGTCATTTATTATATCACAACTATTTATGGTCCACCCATCGTCATTGTGCATGTTATGAAGTCTGAACTTCTCGCAGCCAGTATTTTCATTTACTGGAAACTCCAGTCTTTTATTAGCAGGGCCGCCGCTACTCCCCTTCCTTCCCCTGTAGTGTGTGATGTAATGTTGCCTGGAGTACACAGCCTTGTGGCACTCCAGCATTAAGGTCCAAGTAGTCAGTGTGTTGTTGGCGGAATCTTGCTTTAATTTTGTGATTGATAAAGAAATATTTCTATTAGTTGGTCATTCTTATTTATTTCTGGTAGTCAAGCCTGTATGTCGATGGTTTTTTCAGTCTACTTTCAAGTATTGCTTGATATATTGTGATTAATGTGCAGCTTCTCAGTATGTTAAGAACGTCTTGTGCAGGTCGGTTGGGCCTGACTCGAATTTCAGTTGTCGCAGTCTGGTGGACGTTTTGTGCTGCCCATAGCCATAGGTTTTGGATCTAAAC
>WNGS01005327.1:17756-42883 GCA_020271785.1 Procambarus virginalis | reverse complement strand
ATGTGGAAAACTCGTCTTACGAAACTAATTTCTCCATTTAAAATAAAGGAAATAAATTTAATCCGTTCCACTCCCAAAAACATCCATACTTGTATGACATTTTTTTATGTAAATATAATACTGCACATGTAATTATAAATGTTTTGTTGTACTGTTTTAATGTTTACTTTACCTTATGAAGAGTCGTTGCTGGCTTGTGGGAGACGATGGGGAGGTGGGATGGAGGAGAGGGGTTATGGTGTGGAAGGAGAATCCACCTCTGAGTCAGGCGGGCTCTCTCGGGAATTTCACCCCACTGGGACCGGGTTGTGGTTCACTATCACTGGCTCTTTTCTCTACTTTTGTAAAGAACGTATCTATTGACAATTGCTTTTGTCTTTGTTTTAGGATGTCCCTAAAACGAGACGGCAAATTGTCATTAAACATGTTCACACACCAGGCTGTCACTGCTTGATCAGGGTGATGTTTTTCTAAGAATGTGGTCACCTTTTCAAACAATCCCAACACTTCCCTGATCTCACTTGAAGAGGCAACCACTTCCTCCCCTGATGAGAACTCTTTTACCTCCTCTTGATTAAGCTCCTTGTGAAGTTCCAGGAGTTCCTCAGTGGTCAGTTCCTCACTGTGCTCCTCCACTAACTCCTGCACATCAGCAGCATCCAACTTCAGACCCAAAGTTTGCCCCTGAGCAACAATATCATCCACTAGATGCACTTCCGGGTCTTCCACAGGTGCAGATGCAGGTGCAGGACCAAAACATTCAATGTCTCGCTCCGGAACACCCTCAGGCCACAGGTTACGCCATGCAGAGTTCAGGGTCCTCCGTGTCACTCCTTCCCAGGCCTTTATCGATCAAACATAAGGTACCCAGGATATTGAAGTGGTTCTTCCAGAATTCTTTGAGGGTCAGCTCTGTATTGTCGGTCACATCAACACACCTCTCCAACAAGGCCTTCATGTAGAATTTCTTAAAGTTTGCAATGACTTTCTGGTCCATAGGTTGGAGGAGTGGAGTGGCAATAATGACAATTTATTAAGAGGAAGGAACTTGATGGTGATGAACTGATTTTCGGGATACAATTCATCTCGCATTTGTGGAGGATGTGCAGGAGCATTATCGGGCACAAGCAAGGCCTTGAGTGGCAACAGCTTCTCTAAGATATTTCCTCACTGAAGGGCCAAAAACAACATTACCCATTCAGTGAAGAATATCCGCGTGACCCAGGATTTCTTATTGGACCTCCACATCACATTCAGTCGCGCCTTGTACACTTTACATGCCTTGAACATGCGTGGATTTTCCAAGTGGTAGACTAGCAGCGGCTTGACCTTGCAATCGCCACTTACATTGAAGCAGAGCATGAGAGTAAGCCGATCCTTCATCGGTTTGTGGCCAGGCAATGATTGTTCCTCCTGTGTGATGTAGGTCTTCGTCATTTTCTCCAAAACAGGCCAGTCTCGTCACAATTAAAAACTTGTTGGGGCAAGAACTCCTCTCTAGCAATAAATTCCTGGAACTCTGGTACAAATTTCTTGGCAGCAGCTTTATCCGAGCTGGCAGCCTCCCCATGTCGCACAACACTGTGGATACTGCTTCTCTTCCTAAATTTCTCAAACCATCCACGGCTTGCCTTAAATATCTCCTCCTCTTCAGACGACGCACCTGGTGTCTTCCTGACAAGGTCCACATACAACTTCTTGGCCTTTGCACAGACAAGAGCTTCAGACACACTATCGCCATGTAATTGCCTTTAATTCATCCAGACTAGCAGTAGCTTTTCAACTTCTAGGATCTTTGGACGTTTCTTGTTAACCTTGGTAACTTCTTTAGCCACCTCAAGCGTCTTAAATTGTTCCTTCCTCTTCAGAATAGTACAAATCGTTGATGAGAACCTGCCATACTCCCTGATGAGAGCAATAACATGCACACCACGCTCGTGCTTTGCTATGATTTCTTTCTTCACTTCCACGATAATTCTCTCTTTCTTTCCCTTCCCAACACTGTCTTTAGCAAGCAGCTTCTTTGGCAACATCATGCATTACAAATTGCAGTCACATAACCACAAAAAAAAAAACAGAAAAGCGCAAATAAATCCAGAGGGATGCTTGTCGTGTGAGATACAACAACAGCACTGGCATTGGAGGCGTCCAAAAATTTGCGAGAACCTGTGAGACGCTAGGAAGCGCCATGTGGTTTTGCTCGTTAATAGAGGTGAAACTCGTTAATAGAGACAAATTTGCTGCGAGTGGCTCGCTCGTTACTGGAAATACTCATAAATAGAGCCGCTTGTTAATCGAGGTTCCACTGTATTTCAATGTCTGATTTTAGGCAGTTTTTTTTATTGTAATATTATTCAATAGTGTGTAGTATGATATATTTATATAATAAAATGAGTGAATCATTGCTGTACTCAAAAATATGGTGTGCATATTGTTGATTCAATTATGTTCATCAAACAGTGAACAAATACTTTGACAGTTATTACACTATATACACAGGTTATATCTGCCCGAAACGCTGCGCGTACTAGTGGCTTTACAAGACTGTAATTACCATTTTATGTATCCACACATTCCCAATGTACCTTCTTGTATATGCATAAATAAATAAATAAATAAATAAGTATCTGCATGTTTTGTTCACCATAACAAACCACTAAGTTGCTATTATGAGTCAAAAAGTAACGCGGAGTGACCGCCACACACCAGCCAACCACTCACTCGCCCACATTCTCCTCCCACCATACTGTTTTTGCTTTTATTCACTATATACAGATGTTATATATAAGTATCTACATTCGTGTTCACCATAACGAACCACTAAGTTGGCATGCTGAATGGCAGTGCCAGTGGCAGCCCGCCACTGGCTGCTACTTCCTCCCTCCCTCAAGTCGCCTGACTCACCCACATTCTCCTCCCACAATACTGTTTTTGCTTTTATTCACTATATACAGATGCTTTATATTAGTATCTACATTCGTGTTCACCATAACGAACCACTAAGTTGGTATGCTGAGTGGCAGTGGCAGCCCGCCACTGGCTGCCACTCCCTCCCTCCCTCCCTCACCTCACCTTACTTGCCACCATTCTCCTTCCACCATACTGTTTTTGCTTTTATATACAGACGTTATATATAAGTATTTACATGTTTTGTTCACCATAACTGTACATCTAAGCGTGTATGGTGAGTAAAGGCAAAGACGTAGGACCTCACACAGTCAGCTGATGGGTGCCACCCTCAAGGCCAGACGCACTAATATTTCTCCTACAACAATACTGTTTGTGGTGTTATTATGCTATATACACACATTATATATAAATATCTACCCGTTTATTCACCATACTTGTACAAGTAAACTAGTATGGTGCCCAAAGACCATCGTGGTCACCAGTAAACAATATGATAAGTCGTGCAGACGACGCCACTGCCCTCACCAAAATGGCGGCTCCCAACCTACTCCTCTTGCTGTTTATACCCTCTATACACACGTTATATACAAGTATCTACATTTGTGTTCGCCATAGCGAACACTAAGCTGGTATGGTGAGTGCAGTCAATACAAGGTGGCCACACACAGTCAGAAGACAATGCCACTACCCCTCCCCTCCCACAGCATTACTCCTCCATCCATGGAGCACAGCGCTAAATATCACCACTATCCTCCTATTCTGAGAACCCTGGTCAGTTTTATCACAGTCAGGGGTCTTCTGTAATAATATCATGGCTACATAATAGCATGAACAAGTATATTATGGCATTTTTAGGCGATGCTGTGGTCACAAGCTGAACAGCAGTGCTGTGAGCTCAAGCTGCGTGCGTCAGGTTTTGTAGCTCACTCAGTACACTAACTCCCGGGAATTTGGCCCACGATTTTTTTTTAAATGGCGTCTGTTTACAAGAACCCTGATGAAGGTGTGGTGAACCCCGTGTATCCGCGAGCCGTTTAAATCTTGCATAGTACTCCAAAGCATCATATGATGCAATGCGCAATTTAAGGGTTAAACATGTCCACCTGAAGGACAGAATGGTCTTGGGCTTCGAGGATATGTTTAATATCCTCATGACAGTCTTTGAGGTCCCTAACACCACTAGCAACATGGTGTGGGGAGGAGAACAGTGCCAACACTGTCATTTAACCGAGCGTTTTTGGAGAGCCGAACAGAGGTCTCCCCAATGCAGGACAAAGCGGCTAAGCGAGTAGCTGCATCCCGAGAAGGAGCAGCAATGACACGCGTACCGTAATTGGTGGGGTTAAAAGTATCGGAGGCATCTACCGAATCAACAAGGTGTTTAAGGAGGGAAAAATCGTCAGGAGGAGTAGAATCCAGATGGTGGAGATCAAAGTATTTAGCCCATGTAGCAGGATCAAACGATGCATTGTAAGTATTAGTATAAGAAGTGATCGTGAGAGTGCAGCCGCAGCGGGGACGACGTTGAGAACCCCCCAGAGTGAGAGGGGGTAAAAGGCGCAGTAATCACAATGAGAGACTGAGCCATGCCAGGGGACGAGGTGGTCACCACTGGGGGCTGGGAACTTGACCCTACCGCAGAGGAGATTGGAGAGCTCAGGGGAGTAGCCAGGAGGGTCAGGAGGAGGAGCAAGGTCGGGGCCCAATGCAGTGGGGGCTACAGGGCCTGGTCTTCCAACACAATCCGAATTGGGGGGAAGGCAGCATGGTCGCCTACCCCTCGAGCCTGAGAAGGTACAAGGGAAACATTATCTGACATAGAAACGAGGAAAGACTTTCATTCACGAATGTGCCCCCACACCCACCATGGAGCCACAATTAGAGGTAGGACACACAACAAGAAGCTATCGCCAATCATGCTGGGGCCCCACAGGGGTGTGTCGTGAGTATACGCCCCACAAATGCCACCTTAAGAACCGTCAGTCCGTCAAGATCGGTTTCATTGACGAAAGGAGGATAAACAATAAAAGGGTCCCCTCGTTCGAGACATTGGGTACTACAGTTCTACGGGTGCAAGAGTATGCCTCCCTAAGCACCTGGGCATCAAAAATAGAAGTCCAAAAGAATAATCAAAACAAGCAAAAGGTCGGCAGGAAACGACAAACAGATAGGAGAAGAGAGAGGAGAAAAACGAAGCATAAGGAAAAGGAAAAGCGATCCGGCACAATTGGAGAGGGCAGCAGCAGGAGCATAAGGCAACAAAAAGACAGAGCACTGTCCCATTGAGCATTACACTCCAACAGTCGACCACCACTAAGGGTCATCCTTTGCAAATGATATTCCATCTTCCAGTACTAATATTCAGGACTATCTTACAGGTAACTATCCAGTCTCTGTACCTAATGCCTACTAATTCCACTGATGTTACCGACATAATCCTTTCTCTTAAAACCAAGTCTAGTGCCCTTGAGGAGATACGAATTCTTATTTACAAAAAACCAGCGTTGAATGTAATGAAACGCCATTTTCTGGGTGAGCCCCGGAGGCTCCCTGGAGCTTATCGGGCTAATGTATGTTATATTAGACCGGGACATTAGCTAAGGAGTTCAGACCTACCAGGGACCAGCGCCAGAACCTGGCCCCTTCAGAGGTTTCAGGGAGCAATGGCCCTGGAACACCCCTTTGTGGTTGGGGTTTTCCTTATCTGCCATCAACCGGGGTTAGGCACCCAGAAAGGTAGGCATAACAAAACAAACCCCACATGGTAAAAAATAAACTAAAACAAAAACCGAACAGAGAGGTAGAAACTCCCTACAATCACAAGGAAACGAGCAAACATCACACTTTACTGCCGCGCCGATCGTCCGCGCAGCCCTCCCCGCCCCGAGAGGGGGAGGGGGAAACCCCGGACCTACCGCGCCGGCTGCCAAGCTTCAGTTCGGAAGCTAAGCTTCAACCAACGTGCAAAAACCGCCGACCGGTGGGAGGGAGGGCTGCCAGGGAGCCTCCAGGGCTCACCCAGAAAATGGCATTTCATTACATTCAACGCTGGTTTTCTGTGGGGAGCCCCTACGGCTCCCTGGAGCTTCATACCCAAAGAAAAGGAAAAGAAAGGGCTAACCCGGGAGGCGGCCACCACAAACTCTGCAACGCAAAGCCGAGACAACAGGGCGCAACCTGCAACCCAAGGCAACAAGAACACACATGAGCAGACGCACATAAAGAATGGGCGGCCAAGAACCTGTGCGACCCTCAAATCCCTGCGCCCAAAATGAGCCCTAGACGTCACCAACACAGCAGCAAAAACTGCCAACGTCTGAACAGCACGGGCGCAAAGACAGACCGCAGGCCGGAAGAATGAAAAATCTGCGGACGATCTGGGAGACCTGAGCCCGGAAAACAGGGAACGAGGGGAACCGGATCAACCACAGCGCATCCCCAGACACGGTATGCCGGCAACGGTAAAAAGCACAACTGGACAACACAGGACGCACCCCTGGCCAAACCAATCAAGCATCAATACCCCAAGAACCCCTCCGGAAAGCAGCCGTCTCAACCGTCGCCAGGATGGAGAAAGGCTGCACACGTACAAATCTACCACCAGTACCAAAGAGCAGAAACCTGAACCGAAGGGGCAACCACAAACTGAGAAGATAAGAAGGCATCCTGATCAAGGACCAGGATGGCTCAGGCGACGCATGAGCAGGCCGGAGGTGAAACAAAACACGAGAAAGCGTACGAAATGTCATACTGTCGCCAAGACGAAGCGCGTAGGTGGGACACCGTCAACAAAGCCACCTGAACACAATAGAGATGGTGATACCCGCGTCAAAATACCAGACGCGAAGAGCCGAGGAGAAGGCCAAACCAGTCACTTACAGGACCGATTCGACCTGCCGAAAGAGGCGGAGTCGCGGGAAAACGCCCCGGGTTCAGACACCTATCAAGCAGCGTCTGAAAATAAGGTTGGGCCGGCCACCAAGGAACCATAAGGACTGCTCTCGTGGGAGTGGCTGCAACCGAGGCAGAACCCCAAGCAACAGCTGGACCGGGAGAAGAGGAACAGGTACCCCCACCTCGACCAGTCCTGCCGAAAAGCATCCACCGTGAATGCCTCGCAGGTGAAAAAGGGCGCCACATAAATTTGGCGATGCCTAGACCACGCTGACTCGAAGACGTCCATGGCTAGGAGTCCATACGTCCGACAGAGCCAACAAAACGAGTCGGCAACGATTGGCCAATCCGCAAAGAGAGGAATGAACCAAGACAGCTGTCCGCCAGGATGCAGGACACACCCCAGACATGACCCTCACGGTTAGCCAAACCCCTGTGGTTCTGGCAAGAACCGCCAGAGAACAGTCCGAACAGAGCTGAATGGTAGAGCACCGAGTGACCCAAACCCTCCGAAGCGCAAACCAGACAGCCACGAACTCCCGAACCGTGCTGTGAGCCCAACGGACAGACAGACTTCTCCAACCTCGGCCGACCTGGTGAGCACTGGTCACAAAGTCCCAGCCGAGAGATGACCCGTCCGTGAACACATTGAGCGAAGGCTCGGGGAGGTACCAAGGCACGGAACCCCGAAAACCCCATAGAGGAAGCTGGTGATGCAGCACCAACACAAGATCCCCAGAGGAACGAACTCAACGAATGCAAGAGGCTGAAGGGGAGTCTCCGAAGGACCAAACAGACGCCGAAGCCAAACCCGACTCCGCGGGCAGACCAGCACGTCAAAGTTCAGACTCCCACACAACCGCTCAAGCAACCGCTGAGCAACCCGGGACCCCCTCATGTACAGCTAAAGGCGGGACCACAGCCGCAGTAACACTTCTGGAGGGAAAGACAAGAAGTGTTCTACCAGCCAATAGACTGAACACCGTCTATTCCTCACTGTCAAGTTAACTCAGCGTCTTTGCGATATACCACACACTCGCCCAGAATCACGAGTGCGAATATATTGTTTAGAAGCCTAAAGTGACAAATCTCCAGAGCGAAACAGACTGGTATCAGGTAACCCTTGGTGACAAAGATCGTCGTGAGTGACCTAGAGTGAACTAAGGCAGTGCCGCCGCCTAAGTAACCTGTGTATGTGACTTTACCACAAGTGTACCTGCATGGTATACCACAGCAGCTGCCAGCCGCCACTCATCCCGAGCGTGTACCTCAGTACCTCGAGCGCCCGCCGCCAGCTGCCGCCAGCCGCCCTCACTCCTACGTGACGTCACCACCTTACGCACCGCCAGTGCCAGTGTGTGTGCGTGTGTCTGTCTGTTAAGCATACAGCACGCCCTACTCACGAAATCATCTCAAGATACTGCGAGTACCCTCCGTGTCTACGAGCAAAACCAGCTGTCAGGCCACCTACGAGTACTTGTATAAATGTGCCTGACTGAGTGAGTGAGTAAGGAAAGGTACCTTATCTGTAAGTACAATATCTTGTCATTGTTTATTGTGTCTGTGTTGATCTGAGGGATCAACTACAGTTCTCACCTTCTTATACCTGTCGCAGGTTATAGGTAAATCGACGGTGAATGCGTGTTTATCTGTGTGGTATCACGGCATTTCACTCGTCTGTGAATGTGAGCTTCACATACACCACACATTTAGTTATTGTGTGATTATTATTGTGCATGTTATTGCCTGTCCCATTGACAGTGCCATTGTGTTTATTGCATATCATCATTACCGAGTATCCGGTTGGAACTCTTGTGATCCCTTTGCATACCGGCAGTTAGATTGCCGTGTTAGTGATTGGCTGTCAACTGTGTTAAGTTAGGTGGTTCTCCACGAGTGGATACGAGTCGATTAGCCAGACGTCAAGAGTCTCGCTAATACAACCATAGCTTTGCTGACGCCAATCGAAAGTAAATCAAGCACCCTGTGTATTAGTGGTTAAGTTAGTAAATAAACTACTGTTAAGCTTTATGCGGTGTTTCCGTTGAACCACTTCTGAATACTGCCAATATTACTCAAGCCTTCAGCTCTAAGTGTCTTCAACACCGAGTTGCCTATATTCACTAAACTATAAATTTGATGAGGACCCTAGGAGTCCCTTAAAGTGTTACATCATTGAGGAGATTCCAACGACCAACGTGGAGCAGGACCAGGTGAGGCTAGTCTGAGAAGAGACCCACAAGGACTAACTCGACCTTGCTCCCAGGCCCTGTACGGTTGCTCTCGTATTTTCTATTCTGCTAATTCCGACAACTTCGTGAAGCGTCTGCCTCATGTACATTGGCGACGTACGCATTGCAGTCGTGAAAGCAAAAAAGAAACACCCCACAAATGCATCAACCAATTCAAAACTGTCTATCCAGTAGCGAGGTCATACACTCATAAACAGTTGAGCACCACTTGGTGGCAGACCCACAGAAGGTGACAGCTATCAATGTCATCACCACCACCAACACCTGGGAAACAGGAAATGGGTCCAAGAAGGACATCCCCTCCCCCTCCTCACCAAAAAGAGGAGTTTCATTACACTTAATGATGGTAGTCACTAAAATGAGGACTTCTGCAGTGACTGCTGCTAGCCATCTACAATGGCTGTCATTAAGAAATTCTACAAAAAAGGATACTAGTATTTCAGTACATATCAGTTATAACACAGTATACAGTGAAATTTCTGTTCACAAATTGCCATAACCTCAAGACATACCTTAAAAAACCAATGTCTTGAATGCTCAGAGTTTGATTGTGCCAGATCAAAAAGCTCCACAGTGGTTGGGTTTCGCTGTACTCTCGTCTTGAACAGTTCTGTGTAGTAATCTATATCCCATTTATCAAAAGCCAGACCTGTAATCAAAGATGGACTCATTTATATTGAATAAGCAAAGTTTAAGCAAGATGATATAATGAAAACGTTAATACATTGTCCATTTTATGATGGCTTCTATACTGGTAATGTGCAAGATGAACTACAAAAGCAATTGTACACTGACATGTAATCAGATGAGCAAAATTTGTCACTGTAGAATGGGGGGGGGGATGAATTGTGGGGGATCCCTTTCAACACCAACACCTTAACATGTGCAGTAATTATCTTTTGTATAATAATAATAAATAATTTATTTAGGAAAAGTACATATATAGATGCAGAGTTACAAACATACTGTTGGATTTATAAATAGAGCTAATACATATAATACCTAAAGCCACTAATACGCGTAGCATTTCAGGCAAGCGTTTGTGTATAGAAGAAACGTTTATATAAGCACACAGCAAATGTACCGGTGTTAAGTAAAGAAAAATGCCTAAATCTGGGAGGCAGATCACCTCCCACTATAGCACCATCTCACTACCTATGAGGCTTGCTGGCTACCACATCCAACATCTAAGCACCAAAGCAGGTTGTCAAGGTGATGGTACAAACCGTTTTCTGTTAGAAACCCATAGTTTTATAATCAATACAAAAAAAGAGAGTGGCTGGAATCTATTGGGAAATCACAGGGGAACCTCAAATTCTCATATACTGGTAATGCAAGGCCATGTGGGCCTTGCATTACCAGTGAGTCTCTTCTTACCGACTGACCCGCTCCATGCCAGTCAACACCAAGACTAAATTTATTTCCTGTCTGGATTGAGGTCAAGAGGGACTAAATTATTGGTAAACAAGATTTTTACTGCTGGGATGGTGATGCATTACTGAGGCACCTTTACAGCAATAAGCAGCATTATAAATCTAACATTTACACACAGAAATCACAATAGCATGATGCATCAAATGAACAAATCCACAAAGGCCGTGATGAGGGTTCGAACCAACGTCCGAGAGGATCCCAGACGCGCCTTAATCAACTACTGTAACCCCGTGATTATCCGGGATTCGAACATCCGAAAAACGCCTTTATACGGCCAAAATCGCAATCGGATAAAGTTATCACAATATCCGGCCAAAATAGCCACAGGAACCGGATTAACGAGAGTTTGGATGGATAAAATTTTGGGGCCCAGTTAATGTCCTGCCGAAATTACACTATCCGGTCAGTTGCCCGGATGATCGAGTCTTTTTTCGTATATGAAAACATGAGGCGGGCCATACAGTATTAATCCGTCTGCCCATGACTCGAGGCGCATGGTGTAGGAGGGGGTGGGGTGGATGGGTGGTGTCGGGAGGGTGGGAGGAGAGCGTCGGGAGGGACCACCTGGATACAGGAATTACCATTAATTTTAGAACAATTAATCATAGCCAAAAACAAATGAAATAAGTACTAGTAATTATGTAATAACAAATAAATAAGTTTCTAAAAGCAATGTGCACAGGCTGAAGTTTCCTTAAAAAATATTCTCCTGGCAGCCTACGTAAGGTGCTATAGCTGCCCCACGCCAAGTGGACCCGTCCAACACTGTTCAACCCACGTGCGTCCGTCCCTCGTGTTATACACAGTGCTGTGCCATTAGTGAAATATTTTTTTAAATAACTTTTTTATTTTCATAGTAACTTTGAACATTTTTGGCCAAGACTATGTCTGGTAGCAGCATCAATCGTTCTGGAGGTGTTAAGAGGAAGAACGTTGTCCTAACAATTAAAGACAAGTTACTGTTATACACCTCAACAGTCGTTCGTTATTACATAGTCAGTGAGGCGTCACAGTGCTGCGCCATTAGTGAAATATCTTTTATTATTTTTGAAATATCTTTTTTATTTTCATAGTAACTTTAAACATTTTTGGCCAAGACTATGTCTGGTAGCAGCATCAATCGTTCTGGAGGTGTTAAGAGGAAGAAGGTTGTCCTGGCAATTAAAGACAAGTTACGTGTTGTTCAACCAGTGAGGCGTCACAGGCAGCCAAATGCCTTCAACAAGTGAGGCGCCACAGGGCTAGCCAAGCGCCTTCAACAAGCGGGCGCCACAGGGCTAGCCAAGCGCCTTCAACAAGTGAGGCGCCACAGGGCTAGCCAAGCGCCTTCAACAAGTGAGGCGCCACAGGGCTAGCCAAGCGCCTTCAACAAGTGAGGCGCCACAGGGCTAGCCAAGCGCCTCAACAAGTGAGGCGCCCACAGGGCTAGCCAAGCGCCTTCAACAAGTGAGGCGCCACAGGGCTAGCCAAGCGCCTTCAACAAGTGAGGCGCCACAGGGCTAGCCAAGCGCCTTCACAAGTGAGGCTCCACAGGGCTAGCCAAGCGCCTTCAACAAGTGAGGCGCCACAGGGCTAGCCAAGCGCCTTCAACAGTGAGGCGCCACAGGGCTAGCCAAGCGCCTTCACAAGTGAGGCGCCACAGGGCTAGCCAAGCGCCTTCAACAAGTGAGGCGCCACAGGCTAGCCAAGCGCCTTCAACAAGTGAGGCGCCACAGGGCTAGCCAAGCGCCTTCAACAAGTGAGGCGCCACAGGGCTAGCCAAGCGCCTTCAACAAGTGAGGCGCCACAGGGCTAGCCAAGCGCCTTCAACAAGTGAGGCGCCACAGGGCTAGCCAAGTGCCTTCAACAAGTGAGGCCTCACACGCAAGCCAAGCACCTTCAACCAGTGAGGCTTCAGCAGCTGGCAGTCAAAACTAACTTTGCTTAATGAACTGTACAGTAATTTTAAGTGTTATTTTAGTGTTGTGTTAGTATAGGTTACGTAAATTGTTAACAATTCCTAACTTCAAGATGTGTGGCATCAATCAAGAAGACGAACAACCACAAGGTAAGTTGAGGTTTCTAGTTGAATATCTAATAATTATAATGTGGCAAGGCAATTCAAATTATGTTGTTTGTAGTATAAAATTGTTAGAAATGGTCACTTTTGAACTCGTAGAATTCGAAAAGTTGCCATTATCCGAAAAAGTGATTATCCGCGTGTTGGGGGTCCTTCCCATATAGTCCGGATGATCGAGTGGAGACAGTATGTGTAATGAAGTAAGGGAAAGTGGTAGAACAGCTTATTGACATAGTTTGGGTGCATTGGGAAATTGTGTAAAAACTGCTTTGTGTCTCGAAGAGATTGCAGGATCTGTGGTAGGTCAAGTTGATTTCCCGGTTGCAATTCTTATACCATGTCGTAGCTCGTCAATTAAGGTGTGTCTGAAATCCTCTCTGACGTTAGGTTCGAACCCTACGAATTTCAGCAGGTCAGCAATTTATATTTGAATGTTAAGATAATTCCTGGGTGGCTAAAATGTTTATGTGCACAATATGTATAGTAATTTGGTGAATGGTTTCAATTGTTAATTAGAAGTGTGAGCAGATGGTGAATAAAATGAAGTACAGTGATTGTGGTGGGGCTGATAATGTGATTGACAATAAAGAATACTTTATTATAAATACTGCAAGATAACGTAGTTTTTTGTGTGTAATGGTGACCTGTAGGCCCACAACAAGTTTTGATGATATTGTGTTCAATGTCCAAAAATAATCACAAGTGCAGTGCAAGGAAAAGAAAGTGGTCCCAAAAAATTGTTTTCTTTGTAAATTGTTAAAATCCCTTCCCTGAAACAGTACATGTGAAAAAGTATATAAATAAATAAAAAATAATATGTTTATTCAGGTAAGGTACATACATAAAAGTGAAGTTACATTAATGGATCGAATTATAGATAGAGCTAGTCATACAATGCCTAAAGCACTTATTACGCAATGCGTTTCGGGCAGGAAGAACATTAATATCTAGAACTTAAGGGGGCAGTCCAATCCAGTTTGGCTCCAAAAATGCAAAAATGAAAACTCGTTCGATTTCAATCAAACTTTTTTGACAAGTTCTATATGAAAAGTGTTTCATCTGGTCCAAGTTTCAGCATCGTAGCATAAATAGGAAGGGAGAAAAAAATAATGAAGTAGTTGTGAAAATTATGCCAAAATGGTCAAAATCGATTATGAATCAAAAGTGTCAACTGAAATCATAGCTATGACTCTTTGCTATCACAATAGCATATATTAAACAAATATTATAATTAGTTTAATTGGAAAAAATTTTAAGAAAAAAAAAAAAAAGTTTTTTTTTTTTTTTTTTTTCATTTTTTTTTTTTCAAATTTTTTTCGGACGATTTGCATCAAACTTACACACCTTACTGTACGTATACCTATCTGTAAGGATGCCAATTTTGGAGAAAATTGGTTGATGTCAACCTCAGCCACAGATTTTAGAACCTTAGACTTCATTAATTTCTGTTTTTTTTTCAATTGACACAAATGTTTACAAAACTGAATAATTTTTTATTCAATTTACATGAAACTTACACAGTATATGTGGAGGGCATGTCTCTACATGTGCAAGATTTCACTTTTCTCCAAGTTCATTTATTGATTTTATAATAGCAATAAACATGCCATTTTTGCATAATTTTTTGGGTGGAACTTTGAACATTTGTATTAGGAAAACTAAAGATGTTTTGGAAATCCTAAATCACACAATCATTTATTATATGCTAATGTGTCAGAAAAGTGTCACAGAATAATTATATCTGAAACGTGTGTGAAGAAGTGTAGACTTGAAAATGTGTAAAAAACGTTGAAAAAAAAAAAAAAAATCTTTTTCTATTTACGCTGCAGTACTGAAACTTGGGACAATTTCAGCACTTTTCATATACAACTAGTCAAATAATATTGGTTGACATTGAACAAATTTTTCTACATAACTGGACCGGCTCCTTAATACTAATTGAACATAAAGAATAAAATGTGTTGAGAACAAATACAAATAAACATAAAAAAAGGGGGAACATGACTGAAAAAGCAGCACAAATACAAAAGGTTGACAAACAGCGTTGATTAAAAAAATAACAGACATGGGTTGACAATAGAGGGGTAAGGTAGATTACAGGGAATTTATTAGGTAGTGTTTAGTTTTAATCTTAAACTGGTTGAGAGAGGTACAGTCTTCAACATGGTTGGGGAGGTCATTCCACATTCTGGGTCCCTTGATTTGTAGAGCATTTCTAGTTTGATTAAGCCGTACTCTTGGAATATCAAACTATTTATTTCTGGTGTGGTGCTCATGGGTCCTGTTACAACCTTCAATGAAGCTTTCGAGTTCAGGATTGGCATTACAGTTCAGCGTTTTATATATGTAAGATACACATGAGAGAATGTGCAGTGACTTAATATCTAACATATTCAGAGATTTGAGTAGGGGTACGGAGTGTTGTCTGGGGCCAGAGTTGGATATAGTCCTAATAGCAGCTTTGTGTTGAGTAATTAGAGGACATAAATGATTTTGGGTAGTAGAACCCCAAGCACAAATACCATAGTTGAGATATGGATAGATGAGGGAGTAATAGAGAGTCACCAGGGCAGGTCGGGGAACATAATATCAGATCTTAGAAAGAATGCCAACAGTTTTTAAACTTTTTTTGATATATTTAGAATGTGTCCCTGGAAATTCAGCTTGTGGTCAATGAGAACGCCAAGGAACTTGCCATCTAATTTGTTACAAATTTGGGTATTGATTATTTTGAGATTTATTTGATTAGAGGATTTATTGCCAAACAGAATATAGAAAGTTTTGTCATTGTTAAGGGTGAGTTTGTTGGCAGTTAGCCAAAGATGGACTTTATTTAGCTCAGTATTTACTGTGGCATTTAGAGCAAGGGGGTCAGGACTAGAGTAAATGAAGGTTGTGTTGTCAGCAAATAGAATTGGTTTGAGGTGTTGGGAGGCATTTGGAAGGTCATTAATGTAGATGAGAAAGAGGAGTGGGCCAAGTATGCTGCCCTGAGGAACACCAATGTTGATGGGTAGGGTGGGAGAAATTGAATTATTCACAGAAACATACTGGAGCCTGTCAGTAAGGTAAGATTTGAGGTATTGCAGGGAGTGTCCTCTGACTCCATAATGATGTAATTTAAGAAGAAGGTTTTGGTGGTTGGCAGTGTCAAAAGCCTTACACAGGTCCACAAATAACCCAACAGGGAACTCATTTTTATCAAGAGCTGCATGAATCAAGTTAATCATACTAATAAGTGCATCGTTAGTGCTTTTTTGGGGTCTGAAGCCATATTGACAAGAGCTAAGTATATTGTGCTTGGCTAGATAAGAGTAAAGCTGCTTGTAGATTAGTTTTTCAAATATTTTTGACAAATTAGGCAGGATTGAAATAGGTCTGTAGTTGTTAACATCTGTGAGATCACCACATTTGTGTATAGGGGTTACTCTCACTTTCTTTAGAATATCTGGAAAGGTTTGGAGTTCAAGTGACTTGTTGAAGAGCAATGCAATAGCAGGGGCTAAAGATCTGGAGGCTTTTTTGTAAATTAAAGTTGGTATTTCTTCAAGGGCATTAGACTTGGTTTTAAGGGAAAGGATTATCTCATTGACGCCAGTGGAATTAGTAGGCTTTAGGTACAGAGACTGTGGATGAAAAACAATATGAAAAACCAGCACTGAATGTAACAAAACATCACATTCTGTGCAAGATCTGGAGGATCTGGATAAGCACCTCCAAAGGATACCTGATCAACCAGGCTGTGACTCATACGTCAGGCTGCGAGCAGCCGCGTCCAACAGCCTGGTTGATCAGTCCAGCAACCAGGAGGCCTGGTCGATGACCGGGCCGCGGGGACGATAAGCCCCGGAAGCACCTCGAGGTATCCTCAAGGTAAGGTCGCCCAGAGCTATACCTGGCTTATGTGTACTCACCTAGTTGTACTTGCAAGGGTTGAGCTCTGGCTCTTTGGTCCCATCTCTCAACTGTGAATCAACTGGTAATTACCTAAATGTAATTACCTAAGTATAGTTACAGGATGAGAGCTACGCTCGTGGCGTCCTGTCTTCCCAGCACTCTGTCATATAACGGTTTGAAACTACTGACGGTCTTGGCCTCCACCACCACCTCACCTAACTTGTTCCAACCGTCTACCACTGTTTGCAAAAGTGAATTTTCTTATATTTCTTCGGCATCTGTGTTTAGCTAGTTTATATTTATGACCTCTCGTTCTTAAAGTTCCAGATCTCAGGAAATCTTCCCTATCGATTTTATCAATTCCTGTTACTATTTTGTATGTAGTGATCACATCACCTCTTTCTTCTAGTTTTAGTTCTTCTAGCTTTTGCTCTTCAGTTCTGGGAGCCACTTAGTAGCATGTCTTTGCACCTTTTCCAGTTTGTTAATGTGCTTCTTAACCAGTGTGCTGCGCAGAGTTTATTGAGAAATTCCCCCGGTGCGCATGAAATGAAGTGTTCCCAAAAAATTCTTTTTCTTCGTAAAATGATAAATTCCCTTCCCTGAACATGTCTATGTAAAAATAAGTACCAAATTCCACTTACTTTGGCCGTAGGGACATGGACAAGATGCGCTGTGACGTCATCAGGGCCTGGTCGCCCGTGCGTGACTCGCCCAGGCAAGGTCGCGCGGGCCATTCAAGCACCAGGTGTTGCCACAAATATATTTAAAATTATTTGTTTTATCTATTTCCAATGCGGTTTTATTTGTTTTTTTATCGTATATGATGCATATTTGTGTCCTTTACAATATGTATACGGTAGAACGTTCATAACGTTCCATGGCACTGTGATACATGTGTCAGTAATGTGCCCACAATGTTTATTGTCGCAATATTACCTGTTAAAAAAATCACTAAAATTACAATATGTACAGTTTCACACACTATTTACACAGTAACACACTGTATTACCCACTCAGTACTTCGGAAGCGAGTAATAATCAACGAAATAGCCAATGGTACACAGCGCGACTTCGCTCTCAGTGCATCAGGTACAGATAAATTTTTGATACCTGTTTCTTCATTCTGTGTGCTTGCAAATAACGCACTCAGGTACACCTTTGGCTTTAGAACTTGTAGGTTGTATGTAACCAAGCTTGTAAAGTAAGTAAGTAATTATCAAAAGAAGGCACCAAACCGGGAAGGCTATGTAGCACCATCAAATGTGCGGAATAATCAGAGGGCGCTAAATATCACCAAGGATGCCAATACGAGAACAAAAACGCATAAGGCGAACGATATCAAAAGTATCAGAGTCACCAAGAATTCTATCGAGGGACAGGTGACTGCGAGGGGCGGTCGGAAAGCAAGACACACGCTCGTCCCGGAAGTCAGGACATTCAAGAAGGACATGCACGACCGTAAGAGGGACAATGCAATTAGGACAATAAGGAGCAGGGCGGCGCTCCATCAAGTGACCATGGGTGAAGCGAGTATGGCCAATACGCAACCTCGCCAGAGCAGTTTCCCATCGCCAGTTACGGTGAGAGGAGGACGGCCACGAGGAAACAACACTTCAGAGTACGGAGTTTGTTACCAGTAACAGACGACCAAGAAGCCTGCCAACGGGTAAGGATGGAGGAATGGATAACCAGGTAAAAATCTGAATATGGAATACCTTTACGAGAGATGGGACAAGAGCGGACAGCTTCCTTGACGGCAGCATCCGCACACTCATTTAAAGACACGCCAATATGGCTGGGAACCCAACAAAACTCAACCGACTTAAACTTACTGTGAACAAGAAACAGCCAATGCTGGATCTCGAAAACTACTGGATGAACCGGATTAAAGGACCCGAGCGCCATGAGGGCACTACGAGAGTCAACAACTACCACAAAGGAAGACTGACAACGAGAAAGCAGGAGACGAAGAGCATAGAGAATAGCGTAAAGCTCCGCTGTAAAGATGCTAGTCTCCGGAGGTAAGCGACACATATAAGTGCGATCAGGAAAAACAACAGAGTAGCCAACACCGTCCGCAGACTTAGACCCATCGGTGAAGACAGAAACGGAGCTGGAGTGAGAAGAAAAGTGTTCAAGGAAAAGGCGTTTTAGAACTGTAGGAGAGGTAAAAGCTTTAGTGACGCGGGTCAAGGATGTACAAAACTGCGGAAGGGGGACTCTCCACGGGGGGCAAAGAAGGAACAACACGAGGAGAAACATTAGAAACTCGAACGGAAAGAGAATCCTGTAAGCGAGATAACCGGACAGAAAGAGGGAGGTGGTGAAGAGGAACAGGAACCACAGGAGGGGTAAAAGTTAAAGCACGACAGAGGCGAGAGGAAGGATGCCGCAAGGACCGCGAAAGATAGCGAAGACAGTAGCGGTCACGGCGGTCCTGGAGAGATAGGAAGCCAGTGTCAACATACAAGCTAAGGACGGGAGTCGAACGAAAGGCACCAGAACTGAGGCGCAGCCCAGTATGGTGCAAAGCATCAAGATGGCGAAGAGCAGAAGGGGAAGCAGAAGAGTAAGCAGGGCAACCATAATCTAGCTTAGACAGGGCTAGAGAGGAATGTAAAGCAAGGAGAGTGCGCCTATCCGCTCTCCAAGAAGTATGGGACAATACTCGAAGGAGGGTAAGGGCCTTAGAGCACTCAACACAGAGGTAAGAGATATGGGGAGACCAACACAAATGAGTGTCAAGGAATAACCCCAAAACCTTCGCGGAATCTTTGTACGCAAGGGGATGACCATAAAGTGACAGAGGGACGAAGAACGACCCGTTTCCAAGTAAAAGACATGGCACAAGTCTTAGAAGTAGAGAACTTGAAGCCATGATCGGTGGCCCAAGACGACACGGCATCAATCGCAAGTTGAAGCCGGCGCTGAAGGAGAGGCGAATCACCACCCTGACAGCAAAGGTAAGATCATTGACATAGAGAGCGGAGAAGACACCTGAAGGAAGAGAGGAAAGAAGACCATTAAAGGCAACCAGAAAAAGAGTAGTGCTCAGAACACTACCCTGGGGCACACCTTTGTATTGCTGAAAAGAGGCAGAGAGAGCGGTACCAAGGCACACCCGAAAGGGACGACGAGAGAGGAAGCTGCGGAGAAAGAGAGGGAGACGACCACGAAGGTCAAAAGAATGAAGCTGGGATAGAATAAGATATCGCCAAGTGGTGTCGTAAGCCTTTTCCAGTCAAAAAGGACGGCAACAACGGAGGTCTTTGCAGCAAAAGCAGTACGAATATAGACTTCCAAGTTCATCAGGACATCTGTCGTGCTGCGGCACTTGCGGAAACCAAATTGAGAAGGGGAGAGGAGGTGATGGTGTTCCAGGAACCACATCAGATGAACGTTAACCATACGTTCAAAGAGTTTGCAGACAACTTGTGAGGGCGAAAGTCCTCAGGGTAAGTTCCCAGAGACCCTGGTTTGCGAACAGGACAACGGCATCGAGCCAGTCCTCAGGGACTAACGACGACTCCCAGATCCGATTATACAGACTCGGTAAATACTGAGACATGCATGGAGGGAGATGGCGAAGCATCTTATAATGAAAACCATCGGAGCCCACCACCGTAGAACCGCAGAGGGCCAGGGCAGAACGAAGTTCAGAGAGAGAAGGGATCGTTATAGGAAAGTCGAAGACGAGTGCAGAAATCTAAAGGACGAGACTCAAGGACAGGTTTACGAAGAAGGAAAGATTGGGGAAGATGAAGACCAGAGCTAACAGAAGAAAAGCGGGAACCCAGTGCGGTAGCGACCTGCAACGGGTCCACCACAAGAGTACCATGAAGGTGAAGGACCGGGGAAACATCGGGAACGAACTTACCCGCTATCTTGCGGATACGCTTCCAGATCTGTGGCAGGGGAGTTTCAGACGTAATTGTGGAGACATAAGAAGCCCAACATTCACGTTTAGCCGTACGGATGGCCCTACGGGCCACTGCACTCGCTTTCCGAAAGAAAAGAAAAGAATCGGTCGTCTGCCGACGGCGGTGCCTCTTCCAGGCTGCACGCTTACAGCAGACAGCCCGAGCACAGGCTGCATTCCACCAGGGAACGCATTTCCGTGGACCCCGAGAGGAAGAGCGAGAAATAGAGCGGAGGGCAGCGTCGAAGACAGTGTCATGAAAAAGGAGGAGAGCGCGAGGGAGAGGCAGAAGGGAGAGGTCAGAGAGAGCAGCACTGAGGGTAAATAGGTTCCAGTCCGCTTTAGCAAACAATCTTCCCGCTCGAAATCCATGTTGGCCTGGGTTGTGAAGGTCATTGGTCTCCATGAAATTGGTGACCTGACTCCTAATCACTCTCTCAAACACTTTTATTATGTGCGATGTTAGTGCAACTGGTCTATAATTCTTTGCCAATGCTTTGCTCCCTCCCTTGTGTAGAGGGGCTATGTAATTACCTAAGTGTAATTACCTAAGTGTAGTTACAGGATGAGAGCTACGCTCGTGGTGTCCCGTCTTCCCAGCACTCTTTGTCATATAACGCTTTGAAACTACTGACGGTCTTGGCCTCCACCACCTTCTCCCCTAACTTGTTCCAACCGTCTACCACTCTGTTTGCGAAAGTGAATTTTCTTATATTTCTTCGGCATCTGTGTTTAGCTAGTTTATATCTATGACCTCTTGTTCTTAAAGTTCCAGGTCTCAGGAAATCTTCCCTATCGATTTTATCAATTCCTGTTACTATTTTGTATGTAGTGATCATATCACCTCTTTTTCTTCTGTCTTCTAGTTTTGGCATATTTAATGCCTCTAACCTCTCCTCGTAGCTCTTGCCCTTCAGTTCTGGGGGCCACTTAGTAGCATGTCTTTGTACCTTTTCCAGTTTGTTGATGTGCTTCTTAAGATATGGGCACCACACAAGTACTGCTAGCTGTCTGCTACTTTAAGTGCATCTGGTATCTCCCCCATGTCCAAGCTCTTCCTCCACACTATACTGAGTGCCTGTGCTACCGGCACTTTGCATTTCTTTATAATATTGAACTCCATGAGTCTGGACCTGGGGCCGAGTGCATGGGCATGTTTTCAATTTCTCTTTCAAATTTAAGTGCGCGCGTGTTGATATCAGTTATATTTACAGGGGTTTGAATATCCCGCATAAAGAAATTGTCTGGATCTTCCACTTTCATGTTGTTTAGTGGAGTGCTAAACATGTCCTCATACTGATTTTTTAGGACTTCACTAATTTCTTTGTCATCCTCCGTGTATGAACCTTCACTTGTACGAATAGGTCCAATACAGGCAGTGGTTTTTGCTTTTGATTTCGCATATGTGTAGAAGTATTTTGGATTTTTCTTTATTTCCTGAATTGCGTTTTGTTCTGACTGCCTTTCTTCAGTTTGATATGAGTGTTTCAATTTCCGCTCGATTTCTTCAATATCCCTATTTAAATTATTCCTTCTTTGACAGGAAATTTGTGTCTGCATAAGCATTTCCATTATTTTTTTCCTGCGTTTATAGTGTTGTCTGCGTTTTCTTTCTACATTGGATCTCTTTCTGGCTTTCCTCAAAGGAACATGTTTCAGACAGACTTGATATGCTTCCGAAGTCAGTTTTTCTATTCCTTCTGTAGGACTTTTATTACTTAGAACAGTTTCCCATGGAATGTTTGCAAGCTCCCTTTTTATTATCTCCCAGTCTATCCTTTTATTATTAAAATTGAATTTACTGAATAGCCCCTCTCGCTTTATCAACGTTTTAGGTTTACTTCGAGTATTGATGGTCGTTTGCACTTCAATGAGCTTGTGATCTGAATATGTGGTATCTGATATTGTAATGTCTCTGATAATGTCTTCATTGTTCGTAAAGACCAGATCTAGAATATTTTCATTTCTTGTTGGCTCCGATATCTGCTGATTGAGTGAAAATTTGTCACAATCTAAATAGTTCTCTAATCTGTGGTTGGTTAGGTCCTGATAGATTCCCTGGTATAATATTATTGTTTGCTATTCTCCACCTGAGACTAGGCAAGTTGAAGTCACCTAGGAAGATAATATCAGGTATCGGGTTCTCCAAATTATCAAGGCTATTCTCTATTTTGTTTTCTGTTCTGTGAATTCCTCAGCCGTTGCATCTGGCAGTTTGTATATTAGAATAATCACTAAATTTATTTTCTCTATTTTTAATCCCAGTACCTCTACCACCTCATTTGTAACGTTAAGGAGCTCCGAGCACACAAGGTCTTCCCTAATATACAGACCCACTCCATGTGACCTAATTTTCCTATCACACCTGTATAGGTTATATCCTGGAATCCAGATCTCATTGTCTAAGAATTCCCCTGCATGGGTTTCTGTGAAAGCTCCAATTACTGCATTTGACTCTGTGAGGAGGCCATTTATGAACTGTACTTTGTTGTTTGTTCTTGTTTTCAGTCCTTGTATGTTGGCAAAATGAATGAGGTTATTCTATTAGTGATAGCTTGACTGGGAGACTTTTTCAGCAAGCCCATTATGCGTGGATATATTGAGTTTGTTCTGACCAGTGCTGATTGTTGTAGGGCAGTTGCCTGTCGTAGTTGTAGTTCCCTTTCGGTTTGTAATTGTATCTGTAATTCTGGAATGCAAGTGGATCTGGCATCCAGTTCCATACATTCTCCAAGCTCCTCCTTTTGAATTCTCTTTCGGTTTGGTATAAAAAAATTATCGAGTTTCCTCCAAATTCATTATCCTGCTTGCCACTCTTTATATAGCGTTCCGTGCCTTTCACGTGGAAGTATGGGCAGCTGAGGTCATAGCATTTTCTGTCCTCCAGTGAGGTTTGGCACATGTCAGGATGAAAAACCTACATATTGATCCAAATCGACACTCACCTTTCCTAAGCATATTTAAACAAAATTTTGGGATTTTGGTAACTGCATTCTAATCCTTTCTTATTACCAGCATCATCTCTGTCTGCATATGCCCTTTGCATAAAATTACACCCAAGCGGGTCAACGGGGCCAAGCCCCCAATCAACTCCTCTCCAGCTCCGAGATCCTCCATGTCAGGACCCAGGGCTGAGCTGTCCTCCAAACCCTTTGCCTCTACTAGAAAAGCAGAGTCCACCAGAAAAAAGGGATGAAGGGGGCCCACTGACATGACCCAAAAGCCTCGGCAGGAGGAACATGCTCGAATGCCTCCGCAGGCGATCCAGAAGGGGCAATCCCCGAGTCTCACAACCAGGCAAACCCTGCTCTCACTCTGAAACCCTCAGATGGTTGGGGAGCCGTGAGTAGCACAACAACAGCAGGGGGAAGGACTAAGCGGGCATGACGAAACCAAAGTCGAGGTCCCTATAACCAAAACAGGACAGTGCAGGACATCTGGAAGGCAAGCAACCTCGCACATTTGCCGCAACCTAAACGCACATGAAACGACGGAAACTACCTGCACCCGAATATCAATCTCGATGGACAGGGTGAACTTGAGTACAAGCAAGGACACCACTCACAGAACTCTGTCAAAGGTGTCACTGACCCAACGGCAGCATGGAGGAGACATGCCTCCTCCATGCTGCCTCCGTCCAGAGGGTTGTGAGCCTTGCCCACCACAACCAGTGGTGACCCCCCCCCCCCGCCCCCAAACCCAGTGCGACCGCATGCCCCACAACCCTGTGCACCCCCTGCTCTCCGTCCCACAACCCTGTGTGACCCCCCGTCCCCCCACCCTGTGCGCCCCCACCCCAAACCCAGTGCGACCCCTCGCCCTCCGTCCCACATCCCTGTGCGACCCCCCCCCCCCCTGCCCTCCGTCCCACAACCCTGTGGACCCCCCTCCCTGCCCTCCGTCCCACAACCCTGTGCGACCCCCCCACCCCCCCCACAACCCAGTGCGACCCCCCCCCCCCCCCCCCCCCCCTCCGCCCCCACAACCCAGTTGCACCCCCCCCCCGCCCCCACAACCCAGTGCAACCCCCCCTCCCTCGCCCCCACAACCCAGTGCAACCCCCCCTTCCCTCCGCCCCTACCCTCCCCCCCCACACTCCCCCCCCACCCTTGCACCTCACCACACCACCCTCCACACCCCCCAACCCCCCCCCGCCACAACCCAGTGCAACCCCCTTCCCTCTGCCCCCACACCCATGCACTCCCCCCACCCCACCACCCAGTGCGACCATCCCCCCCACAACCCAGTGCGACCCCCCCCCCCCCACAACCCAGTGCGACCTCCCCCCGCCCCCCACACCCAGTGCGACCCCCCCCACCGCCCCCCAACCCAGTGCGACCGCATGCCCCACAACCCTGTGCACCCCCTGCTCTCCGTCTAACAACCCTGTGCAACCCCCCCCCCTGTCCCACAACCCGTGCGACCCCTAAGTCCTCCGTCCCACAACCCTGTGCGCCCCCACCCCAAAACCCAGTGCGACCCCCGCCCCTCCATCCCACATCCCTGTGCGACCCCCCCCCCCTGCCCTCCGTCCCACAACCCTGTGCGACCCCCCCCCCCCCGCCCCCTGCACCCCTCCGTCCCACAACCCTGTGCAACCCCCCCTCCCTCCGTCCCACAACCCTGTGCAACCCCCCCTCCCTCCGTCCCACAACCGTGCAACCCCCCTCTCTCCGTCCCACAACCCTGTGCAACCCCCCCCCCTCCCTCGTCCCACAACCCTTCAACCCCCCCGTCCCTCCGTCCCACAATCCAGTGC
>WNGS01005327.1:0-17731 GCA_020271785.1 Procambarus virginalis | reverse complement strand
GAGTGCCCCCCCGCCCTCCGTCACACAACCCTGCATCCCCCACCTCAACCCTGCACCCCTCGCTCTCCATTCCACAACTCTACCCCCCCTGCCCTCCATCCCACAACCCTACCCCACCCCTGCCCTCCGTCCCACAACACTACCCCCCGCCCTCCGTCCCACAACACTATTCCTCCTGTTCTCCACAACACTCACCCATCAAATTGTTTGCCTCCTGTAGTGCTTCCTTGCCCTTTGTCAGGACATCAACCTCCCACCATGTCTGGGTGGCAACCTCCTGCGTGAAGCTCTCTAGGGGCGTCTCGTACTCTTGCTGTGTCATTGGGTCATGCAGGGCTGCCACTAACTGGGGATCACTTGGAAAAATTAGGCTAATGGTTATTAACTTCACTACAGTTTTAACAAAGTACCAAAGGTGGAAATAAAATGTATCATCTACGCTTGGTAATCTGAATTACTGTATATTGGACCACCCATTCACATCAACAAAATTTGACATTGCCTTGCTAGTAATGTCCATAAATGAACAGGCAATTTTTTTTGTTTTACTAATGAATGCTCCCACAGCTTACTTATAATTAATGAATTCCTTCAGGTTAATGAAATTCAGTTTACCAAGCCCTTACAGTACATTCAAAACAAAAATTTATCATTGCAAAATCTCATTTAAATAATTTATTCATTTCATAAACACAAGGTAAACCAAAAAAGTACCACTTCATAATTACTGAAATTTGTTAATTCTATCAAATGACAAATTTCCACCATAAGATTGTCATGTACAGAAATGGCAACTGTACAGTTCACAACTACAGTATTCTGATGGCTTCCTACCCTATCACGAACCAGTTGCCAAAGCCAACCCAAGTACAGTACTGTATTGTAAAAATAAAAATAGTCGAGTGCCCCAAATCATGAAGGCAGATATCGGCAGCTGAACAAAGCACTTGGAACACTCGTGAAAATAATATGTCATTGTATGAAGCAGCCACCCAAATGCAATAAAATACTGTATTAATTTAAAATGTTACTCAAATGATTTGCAGGATGAATGCTATACTTTCCACTCTACATAGCTTGCCAAACAAATATTTTTAATAGAGATAATTAAATTTAGATGTATTACTTTTGCCAGCCTGCAACATTATTTTGTGTATAGAACCTGGTACTGTTATTTCCAAACCACCCATCAGAAAATGAAGGAACATCATTTCTTCATTTTCTGATAATGTGGTTTGGCTATCTTAACTTAAGCCACATTATTGTGACTCACAGTCTGCACCTGGTATTACAGATCTCCTTTATTAAAAACATGTTAGTAAAGAAAAAACCTACAAATCCTTAATGGAGAGAATTAAGTCAATACCATGCCTGAAAACATACTGCAATCATGAAATGAATAGTTTCATTTCAGTCCATCCTTCACGAGGGCACAAAATTGACAGTCTCTTTTCCTTCAAATGGTGTATACCTGGTGTGCATTCTGGTAGTAGTTCTACCCTTCGAGCCTAAACTGGGACCAGGCTCTACTTGTGATAACTGTCAAAGAGGCTTTTAATCCTTTACTATATATTGCTAAATACTGTAAGCAGAGAGGCCTCTAGATTTATTATAAACCCACTAGAGATTGACCTGAACTATGTATAACTATTTGGTTTGAACACTTTCAAGAAACTGTATTAATAACGGTTTTGCAAAACACTCCCCCTCACTACCATTACTCCCAGCATCACTAAACTGATGTACTAAAATTGCCCAAACTTAACCCGAGGAGCCTCAGCTGGAAAACAGGACATACGTCAATTTTACAAGCCACTATGATTTTTAGTTCATCAGTTTTTGGCCATTGAAGAATTGTGTCAAAATGCAATATACCGTTCAAGAAAACAGGTTGGTATATTTATACAGTAATATTCAATTTACTTTTCTACCAATATTCATGCATATTGAACTATAGTAATTGAAAAGATCATTGAAACAATAATAGTGTGTTAGTGTTGAAACATTAGTACATAAGCAGAACAATTATGATAATTAAGACCCTCAATTTATTTTTTACTTTGGCAAAAGGGAAATTTAGTTTACTTAGGGAGGTAAATTGCTTCCAGTTTCTAGTTTAATGTAAAACCATATTCTTTAATGTTAAACTATATTACTTTAATTAAAACTATATAAATTATATTCATATTCTATTCTAAATAAAACTAAATTGTAGTAAACTATAATTTTATTTAACATCACTTAAAACATCCTGCACCTCCAAGATCACCATCAGACCAAGGGTCACTAGCTGCATACTGATTATATAGAACTACTGGTACATATTTGGATTTTGACACCATTGCATGCAGCTCTCAATTTGCTTACAGTCAAAAGTACTTGCGAATATCTGAGAAATTCTAGGAATGAAACTTAATCTTTATTGAAAATATGGAAAATGATGAAGTCAATTTCTTTTGTACCAGCAGATATGGAAGGGCTTTGAAATTGGAATGTACATTGTATTTAGGACATCTGAATTCGGCAATGGCAACAACACCTCCCAAATTCCCTCAAAAGTATCATTCATGAATGGTACAGGTTATATTAAATCTTACCAACCTTTTTCCTTTTCTCAGGGTCAAACTTTCCCTTAACAGTAACCAAATAACGGTGGGCTCGTTCTACCCTTTTCACAGATGTCAACCCCATTGCCTGGCATATGCTGACTGCATTGGTGCTCCAGGCAGTTGTGAAATTCAATCTGTAATAGCATATATTGTGGTACATATTCTAAATATTAAAAACAAAAAATATATTTGCTTCTTTGTCAATGGCAAGAAAAAGCACCAGAAGTAAAAAAGCAGAACTGCAAGGGAGCAAGTATGGAGAATAGAGTAACCATTATGACTCGAATTCAATGAAGTATATGATGCACAAATATTGATAAAACTGCACGATCAAGAAGATGGCACCGAGATATCTGTGCTAGGTCAAGAAATTGACACTGGCAATGAAAATTTAAGTAAAATTTAAGGCAATAGAAAATACCTGGATAGGCGACGAGCAGAAATGAGGAGTGACCAAGTAAGTAGCTCTTGGAATACATGGTGTGGAAAATGGCTTGGTGAAGGCACATTTAATCATCAGGCTGTGCTACCATTATTCTAGACCACTTAATTTTCTTTGGAATAAATGGACAGTTATTATAATAATTCATTGTGTCAGGGGACAAGTAGCCAGTATATACATACAGTATATGTTAGACTTGTATAGAGGTCTCCCCCTACCCCTCAGGCTCAAATTACTGACCCCACCCAGGATGCTACCCCACAACAAGCTGACTAACTCCGGGTACCTATTTACCGATAGCTAGACAGGGGCATTAGGTGATGGAAAGAGTGACCCCATCATTTCTGTCCCGTCTGGGATTCAAACCTGGAATTCTCGATTGTGCAGCAAGAATGAACCAGACTGTACTACCAGGACCCTACATCTTATGACGTGGCCTGTGGATACCCGTCAAAAGTTTATATGCAACAAGTGCAGCATTTAACATTACGCTTAACCCTTAACCACTGCACTGCTCTGCATTAACCACTGTGCTGCTCGGGCTCCAAATATGGCAAATACGGCAATACTTCAACTTCAACGATAGGGGCAACTATACTTCAGCCACGGGCAATAGTAAACAGACGCCACCTTAGAAAAAAAAATTGTGGGTAACATTCTCGGGTGAGAGAGCCTCAGTAGCGAGTGACGCACCAAGGCTGGCACATTCACTTTCGCAAACAGAGTGGTAAACGGTTGGAACAAGTTGGGGGAGAAGGTGGTGGAGGCCAAGACCGTAAGTAGTTTCAAAGCGTTATATGACAAAGAGTGCTGGGAAGACGGGACACCACGAGCGTAGCTCTCATCCTGTAACTACACTTAGGTAATTACACTTAGGTAATTACACAGCATGAGCTAACAGCACTGTTATTCAGTTTGTGAACACAGCCTCGCCTAAAAATGTCAAAATAGAGTGGAACCCCAGGTTACGAGCATCCCTGTTTACGAGCCTGATTTGGTTGGAAAATTTGCATTGGGATACAAGAATTGCATCGGGTTACGAGCACGTTGATACGCGTACGGGCCAACCTAGCACGTGGTGGCATGGCGATCACGCCTCAGTTTGCCAGTGCCTCGTGCCCAGTGACTATCCTGCCTCAATTCTTAACAGGGATTTATAGCTTTTTGTCGGATTTTTGGCCATTTGAGCATAAACATTATTATATATCTCCCCATGGGTCCCAAGAAAGCCAGTGGTAAGGTTCAACCTAAGAAAATAGTTGTGAGTAGAGGATGTCCCTTCCTCATTAAGAAAATGTGTAAAGTATGGGAAGAATGGCAAAGTTTTGTTGAAAAAACTTGCCCAGATAAAGCTATAGCAGGCCATTGCATTGACCTTTTAAATGACAATGTGATGTCTTATTACAGACACGTGTTAAAATGTAGGGAAAAATAGTGTCTTTAGATAGATTCTTAGCAAGACAAGCAAGCAGCGAGCCACAAGCAGGTCCTTGTGGTATGCAGGCAAAACGTGCCAGAGTGCACACCAGAGAAGTCCTCACTGCCTGATGTTATAATGGAAAGGGACTTCCCTTCCAAACAGTAACACCTCTCCTCCTCCCCCCTCCTCACCATCTTCCATACGCCAATAGGAGTCATCAGCAAGGGTAAGTAGTAACTTGAACATACTTTTGTAGTGTAGATTTGGATGAATTAGGTATAAAATTTAGTCTGAAGTGAAGTTTTTGGGTAGTCAGGAATGAATTAATTCATTTCCCATTATTTCTTATGGGGAAATTAGCTTTGGTTTACGAGTTTGAGTTATGAGCTGTCTTTAGGAACGGATTAACTCTTGAACCGAGATACCCCTGTATATAAGTACATGCTATTATTTAGAGATCATAGTATTACTGAAGACCCCTGAAGGATAAAAATGACCAGGATTCTGATAATAGCAGGATTGTGGTGATATTTAGTGCTGTGGTGGGAGGAGTAATCTTGGTAGGGAGGGAGGTAGCATTGTCTGCCGACTGTGGCCACCTCTTGCTGTCTCGACTCACCATACCAGCTTAGTGGTTCGTTATGGTGAACACAAATGTAGATATTTATATATAAGTGATATTTATCCACACGTCCACAAATTTAGATACTTGTATCTACAGAATACATACAGTATAAATATATGAAGTATGTATCTGGTATTACTGTAGACACTCGCTAATCCGGAATCCGATGCTCCAGAAAATACCCTAATCTGGCCAAATCATGGCCAGATAAAGTTATCTCCCCATCCGGCCAAAATGTCCATGGGAACCGGACGAGCGTGTGTTTGGCCGGATAAAAAATCTGAGCCTGTTAACTTCCTACCAATATTACACAATACGGACAGTCAGCTGGACAAGCGATGAATTGTCTGGATTAGAAAGCCAGGCGGCGGGCCGTACTGTATTAATCCCACACGGCTGTGGCTCAAGGTGCATGGTGTAGGAGGGGGTGGGGTGGGTGGTGTCGGAAGAGAGGGGAGCGTTGGGAGAGACCACCTGGGGGATAAGAGGGATGTGGAGGGGCCTATTCACTACAGTACAGGAATTACTGTTAATTTTAGAACAATTCATCACAGTCAAAAATGAAAGAAAAATTATGTGATAACAAATATACAAGTTTCCTAAAAACAATTTGCACAGGCTGAAGTTTGCTTAAAAAATAGTGAGTTTTTTCCGCCTGGCGGCCTACGTAACATGCCTGCCCCCAAGTGGACCCTTCAAGGCCTAGTCAAGCCAAACAAACTATGTGCTCCTATCCCATGCATTACACCATAGAGCCGAACCATTAGTGAAATTTTTTAAATAACTTTTTTGTTTTCATATAACCCTTAAATTGCACATCGCATCATATGGTGCTTTGACCGACTTGCAGTAAATTGCGCATCGCATCATATGATGCTTCGGAGTACTACACAAGATTTAAATGGCCCGCAGATACACGGGGTTCACCACACCTTCATCAGGGCTCTTGTAAACAGATGCCATTTTAAAAAATATCATGGGCCAAATTCCCGGGTGTTAGGGGCCTTAGTATTGAGTGAGCTACCAAGCCTGATGCGCGCAGCACGAGCTCACAGCACTGCTGTTCAGCTTGTGACCACAGCATTGCCGAAAAATGCCATAATATACTTGTTCATGCTATTACGTAGCGATGATATTATTACAGAAGACCCCTGACTGTGATAAAACTGACCAGGGTTCTGATAATAGCAGGATTGTGGTGATATTTAGCGCTGTGCTCCATGGAGGGAGTGGGTAGTGGCGTTGTCTTCTGACTGTGTGTGGCCACCTTTTATTGACTGCACTCACCGTTACCAGCTTAGTAGTTCGCTATGGTGAACACAAATGTAGATACTTATATATAACATGTGTATAGAGGGTATAAACAGCATGAGTAGGAGGTTGGAAGCCGCCATTTTGGTGAGGGCAGTGGCGTCGTCTGCACGACTTACCATGTTTACTGGTGACCACGATGGTCTTTGGGCACCATACCAGTTTACTTGTACAAGTATGGTGAATAAAACAGGTAGATAGTTATACATAAATGTATATACACAAATATATACACACATAAATGTATGTATATAGCGTAATAACACCACAAACAGAATTGTTGGAGGAGAAATATTAGTGCGTCTGGCCTTGAGGGCGGCAGCCACCAGCTGACTGTGTGAGGTCGTACATCTTTGTGCCTTTACTCACCATACAAGCTTAGATGTACAGTTATGGTGAACAAAACATGTAAATACTTATATATAACGTCTGTATATAAAAGCAAAAACAGTATGGTGGGAGGAGAATGGTGGCAAGTCAGGTGAGGTGAGGGAGGGAGTGGCAGCCAGTGGCGAGCTGCTACTGCCACTCAGCATACCAACTTAGTGGTTCGTTATGGTGAACACGAATGTAGATACTTATATATAATGTCTGTATAAAGTGAATAAAAGTAAAAACAGTATAGTGGGAGGAGAATGTGGGCGAGTGAGGTGTTGAGGGAGGGAGGGAGTGAGTGGCTGGCTGGTCTGTGGCGGTCACTCCTCGTTTCTTTTTGACTCATAATAGCAACTCAGTGGTTCGTTATGGTCAACAAAACATGCAGATACTTATATATAACCTGTGTATATAGTGTAATAACCAATAAAGTATTTGTTCACTGTTTGATGAACATAATTGAATCAACAATATGCACACCATATTTGAGTACAGCGATGATTCACTCATTTTATTATATAAATATATCACACTACACACTATTGAATAATATTACAGCAAAAAAACTACGAAAAATCAATCGGAGACATTGAAATAATTACGTAATTGTCTCTTTGTGGCAACTCCGGCCTGACAGCTGGCGAGCAACAGACTGCCTGGGACGCACGCTGAGTCAGTGCCTGTTTTTTGCCAGACTTCCCCCGCCCTATAGCGGGCAATATATGCCACTTATGATTTTTGTATTTTTCCCGTGATCAGTGAACACAAATTAACAGGTTAGGAAGATTTTTTTTTTTTTTTTTTTTTATTGTGCCTGTGGGTGTCAAATGGTATATAGCCATGTGCCATTTAAGGGTTAACTTTGATCATTTTTGGCCAAGACTATGTTTGGTAGGAGCATCAATCATTCTGGAGGTGTTAAGTAGAAGAAGGTTGTCCTAACAATTAAAGACAAGTTGTGTGTTATACAACTTTGTGAAAATGGCTGGTCGACTTCGTGTTGCCAAGGACTTCAACCCTTGGGCCGCTAAAGGTCACAATGGCTTTAACAACTACAGGCGCAACAAAAAAATCCCAAAAATTCTTTCATTTTATAAAAGTAATCATCTGTATTCCGTGATCACGGGAAAAACAAATCATAGGTGGCATATTTTGGGCGCAATAGAGCGGGGAAGTCTGGCAAAAAAAAAAAAAGAGGCGTTGACAGAGCAGTCGCCAGATGAGGTCTGCTCCACCCGAGCTGTCAGTCGGGGGTTGCCATGAAGATATTATTACCTAATTACTTCAATGTGATTTTTTCTTTGTTTTTTTGCAGTAATATTATTCAATAGTGTGTATTGTAATATATTTATATAATGTGTGAACCATCGCTGTACTCAAAATTGTGTTCATTTTAGCGATTCAATTATGTTCATAAAACGGTAAACAAATAGTTTTGCTGTTATTACATTATACACACATATATACGTATCTGCTCGTTTTGTTCACCATAACAAACCACTAAGTTGGTATTGCGAGTCAAAAAGCAACGAAGAGTGGCCTTAACTCACCAGGCAGTCAGCCACTAGCCACCACTTCCTCACTCACTCACCTACTCACTCACCAACATACTCCTCCAACCATACTGTTTTTGCTTTTATTCACCATACACAGACATTATATATAAGTATCTACATGTTTTCTTCACCATAACTGTACATTAAGCTTGTATGGCGAGTTTAAACAATAAGAAACGTGGCTACACACAAGTCGGCTGGTGGCTGCTTCCGTCACTGGTTCAAGGCCAGGCACACTAATATTTCTCCTCCAACAATACTGCTTGTGGTGTTATTACACTATATACACACATAATATATAAATATCTACATGTTTTATTCACCATACCTGTACAAATAAGATGATATGGTGCCCAAAGACCATAGTGGCCACCAGTAAAAACATGACATGTGCATATGACGCACCTCCCTCACCAAAATGACTGCTCCCAACATACTTCTATTCATGTTATTACACATTATATATAAGTACTGTATCTACATTTGTGTTCACCATAGCGACACCACTAAGCTGGTATAGTGAGTGCAGTCAATAAAAGGTGGCCACACACAGTCCGAAGATGATGCCACCACCCTCCCTCCCACAGCATTACTTTTCCCACCATGGAGCACAGCACTAAATATCACCACAAACCTGCTATTATCAGAATCCTTGTCAGTTTTATCACAGTCGAGGGTCTTCTGTAATACTATCATCACTAAATAATAGCATGTACATATATATTTTGACATTTTTAGGCGATGCTGTGGTCAAAAGCTGAACAGCAGTGCTGTGAAATCATACTGCATGTGTCAGCCTTGGTGGCTCGCTCAGTACTGAGGCTCTCACACCCAGGAATGTTGGCTACAGTTTTTTTCCTAGGTGGCATCTGCACTATAGCTGCCCCTATCTCACGTGGGGCATTTAAATTATAGTGCTAGACACTAAAACGGCTATTTATTTATTTATTTATTTATTTATACATATACAAGAAGGTACATTGTGAATGTGGGGATACATAACTTGGTAATTACAATCTTGTAAAGCCACTAGCACGCGCAGCGTTTCGAGCAGAAACGCCCGAATTAATGTATTGCGCGGTTTCGGTAATGTTACTCAAATCATCTATATATGTATTGCGCAGCCTAAGGGTTAATATAGGCACTAGTACTATTTCTGATATAAGGAAACAAAAAGAGCATTACCTGAAATACATTTCAACCAGTGAAAGTGAAAGCACTAGAAGAGGGTGTGGTAGAAGAACTTCAATGCATGTACAATAGGACAAGGTTGTGTACAAGTGGTTTGCTCAGCACTGCACAGCTGGCGTGACAATTCGCAGCCCGGAAATACAAAATGCTGCAAGCAGGTTTACAGAAAGTCTAGGAATAAAGGATTTCCAAGCTAGTGAAAGGTGGGTTGCAAGGTTCAAAGGGAGGCACAATATTGTGAAGAGGAAAATTGTTGGTGAAAATTTGAGTGCAGATACAAGCAGTGTAGGACCATTTAAACAAATTAAGAACATACATTGTCAAATAATTTATATTCTTATCAAATTTATAATGGTGATGAAACTGGGCTGTATTGGAGTAGTTTACCAGAAAAAACTAGCTGTGATGAGTGAGGGTTGTGTGCCAGCCCGTAAGATTAACAAGGACAGGCTGTCGGCCATGATGTGCGTGAATGTCGATGGCACAGACAGAATCATGTGTGCAATTGTTGGCAAATCAAAGAAACAAAGAGCCTTGCAACATTGTTTGGCCTTGTTTCATGATGTATTCTGCAGGGAAGTTCGTGACCAAGTTAAGAAAATCAAAGTGAGGCCAAGCGAAGTTTGGTTTATGCTGTGGCTTGATAATGCACCTGCTCACTCCAGAATTGACACGTTAACCTCACATGATGGCAAGATAACGCGTATGGCACTTCCTCCTAATACAACCTCTCTCATCCAGCCTATGGATCATGGAGTTATCTGTGCCACGAAGAGGTTGTACACCAAAAAGATATTCAACGAAGTTTTGGTGGTTTTTCCTCTTCCGGAAGATGTGGAACTCTGTGTGGATAACAGGGAGAAAAAAAAAAAAAAAAAAAAAAAAAAAAAAAAAAAAAAAAAAAAAAAAGAGAATTTGAAGAACTATACAATCAAGGAAGCCATCTATAACTAGGCCAAGATGTGTAAGTGAAGTAAAGGAATCTACTTTGAATTCCTGGAATAGGTTGACCAATCCACACACTAGAAAATGAAGGGACGACGACGTCTCGGTCCGTCCTGGACCATTCTCAAGTTGATTCTAGTGTGAATTGGTCAACATACTTCAGCTACGTTATTGTGACTCGTTGCCTGCAATTCCTGGAAAAAACTCACGTCTACGGTCAGCAATGAGGAGGATAAGAAATGAATTTTGAAGGATTTACAGATGAAACCCATGGAATGTTCAGAAATGCTGGCAAAACTTACAAAGACAGGATGTAGTTGATTGGCTTGAAAGAGATGCTAATGACCCAGGATATGGTGTGATGAGTGAAGAAGAAATTCTCCAGTCTATTACTGGCAAGGTCAACAAAGAGGAGGAGGATGAAGGCAGTAAAGAACCAACACCACAGACAATAAAACACAGTTTACTCATGTCTTCTGTTGACCTGTTAATTTTTCATCCAATTGTGCTCATCCATAAGTTGGAAACATGTATCAGTACCTGAGGCGAACCATAGATCTGATCATATAACAGGTCAATGAACACAGAAGGCAAGCTAAACTTGATTCTTATATGTTAAGAAAAGCAAGCAAAGCGCCTTCAACCAGTGAGGCATCACAGGCAAGCCAAGCGCCTTCAACCAGTGAGGCATCACAGGCAAGCCAAGCGCCTTCAACCAGTGAGGCATCAGCAGCTGGCAGTCAAAACTAACTACTTAATGAACTGTACAGTAATTTTAAGTGTTAATTTTAGTGTTGTGTTAGTATAAGTTTTGTAAATTGTCAAGAATTATTAACTTCAAGATATGTGGCATCAATCAAGAAGACGAACACCAACAAAGTAAGTTGAGGTTTCTAGTTGAATATTTTATAATTGTATGTGGCAAGGCAATTCAAATTATGTTGTTTGTGGTATAAAAATAGTTGGAAATGGTCACTTTTGGACGCCAAGGTGAAAAAGTAGGTTAATCTGGAAAAATGTGATAATCCGGCTGGGAGTCCTTCACATGTAGTCCAGATTAGCGAGTCGATACAGTATTTTGCCATGACAGCATTACAGAAGAGCCTGAGTGTGATAAACTGTGTACAATGTTCAGATATTGGTGAATAAATGCTGATCAAGATTTTCAGTGCTAGCCACAGCACACTGCCATTATTTCGTCCATCTAAAATTCTTCAAACGACTTCTCATGTTCCTTTACATAATAAACATGTGGAAAATTATTCATTTATATAAATTTAGTGACCAGGATTCTGATAGTTGTAGGATTGTGGTGAGAATTAGTGATGTGGGAGGAGTATTGTTGGTGAGGGAGGGAGATAGCATTGTCTGCTGGCTGGCTAGTGGTAACATGTTATTGTCTGGAATCCCAATACCAATTTAGTGGTTCACTATGGTGAACACAAATATAGATACTTACATAAAAACATGTGTATAGAGTGTAATAACAGCTAAAGAAGTATGTCGGGAAGAGCCATTTTGGCGAGGGAGGTGGCATCGTCTGTATGACTTGTCATGCAGTGTATGGTGGCTACTATGTTGTTTGGGCACCATACTGGCTTATTTGTACAGTTATGGTACAAATAAGCACAAATCACAACACCACAAATGGTATGGTTGAAGGAGGAATGTTAGTGCGTCTGGTCTTGAACGAGTGAGGGAGAGGAGGGAGTGTTAGCCGACTGTGTGGTGACCTCTGCTATTGTCTGAACTCACCATACCATCATAGTAGTTGAGTTATGGTGAATAAAACGTAGATACTTGTATATATAATGTCTGAATACAGTGAATAAAAGCAAAACATTATGGTGGGAGGAGGAATACTGTTGAGGGGAGGGAGTGGTGGTGAGTGGCTGACAGGGCGGCCACTCCTCATTGCTTTTAGACTCGATACCAACTTAGTGGTTCGGTATGGTGAACAAAACATGCAGATACTTATTACACAGGGTTATATATAACAGCAAAACTATTTGTTTATTGTTTTAGGAACATAACTGAATCATTAATATGCACACAATACTTTTGAGTATAGCGATGATTCACACATTTTATTATATAAATATATAACTACACACTTTTTGCAGTAATAATATTCAAAACAATAAAATATCAGACATTAAAATAATTAGGTAATAATATCTGTGGCAACTGCTGCCTGATAGCTTGGACGGAGCAGACCGTCGCCGGTGCTTAGTTTGTCAACGCCTCATTTTTGCCAGACTTCCCCGCCCTATTGTGGGCAAAATACATCACCAATGATTTTTTTTATTTTTTTTTTTACCCGTGATCAAGTAACACTAAGACGAAAAGAAATTTGGATTTTTTTTTTTTTTTTGCACCTGGCGTTGTTGCAGGCCAATAAGCCATTAGTGGCTATAAGGGTTCTCAATTACAAATTATCTTTGGCTAACTGCTAACAAACTCACCCTTAACATTGACAAAACTTTCTATATATTGTTTGGTAATAAATCCTCAAATGAAATTAATCTAAGAATAAACAAAATACTAATCAGTAGTAAAGCTGATGGTAAATTCCTTGGTGTCCTCATCGATAACAAGCTGAATTTCTAGGGACACATTCTAAATATAGCAACAAAGTTTCTAACACATTTATGTTATTCTTTCTAAGATCAGATATCATGTTCCTCGCCCTGTCCTGGTGACGCTCTATTACTCTCTCATCTATCCTTATCTCAACTATGGTATTTGTGCTTGGGGTTCTATACCCAAAATCATTTATGTCCTCTAATTACCCAACACAAAGCTGCTATTAGACAATATCTAACTCTGGCCCCAGACAGCACTTGGTACCCTTACTCAAATCTCTCAATATGTTAGATATTAAGTCACTGCACATCCTCTCATGTATACTATATATATTTAAAACTCTGAATTGTAATGTCAATCCTGACCTTCAATGCTTCCTAGAAGGTTGTAACAGAACTCATGGGCACCACACCAGAAAAATACCTATTTGATATTCCAAGAGTACGACTTAAACTAGGACTGCTCTACAAATCAAGGGACCCAGAATGTGGGATGATCTTCCCAATCATGTCAAAGACTGTACCTCTCTTAACCAGTTTAACCCCTTAACTGCGTTGCCTCCAAATATGACACCCCCGTGGTGCGCAGGAAATAAATTCTCTGGAAAAATTCTTTTTTCTTTTTAAAGTGTCAAAAATCCTTCCCTCAGTATGGCTATGTAAAAAAAGGTCGAAATTGTACTTACTTTGGCTGCTATGGGGTCCGTAAGTTGGGGCGTGACGTCATCATTCCCCGTGCTCCCGTGCCGTAAGCTCCCGGGGCGGGTGGGGTGCTCGGGGCGGGGCGCGCGAGTTGCCGCGAATATATTTTCGTTCATTTTTTTTCGCACAGTTCCAAATACATTTTATTTGTTTTTACGTGCTAATCCTATGTATAGTGAACACGTACACTATATTATGGATGTAAAACATCCGTACTGTCCGAAGACACTGTGTTACGTGCATGACACTTGTGTACACATTTGCAGCACATATTTACTATGTATCATGCTAATTTATGTATATATACAGTCTATTTACACACTATACACTATCACACACTATATACATTCACCATCAACACACTCAGAACACCGCGAGTGAGAGCTGCCACACCCAGCCAGCCCTCCCTCACTTCTCCAACATTGTATTCGCCAACTTTGCCCCCTCCCATCATACAGTTATTCACACCAATGTTTCATGTTCATTTATGTATATTTACAACATATGTACACACTATACACTGTCACACACCATATACATTTACCATCAACACATTCAGAACATCGCGTAGCAGCTGCTTCGCCAATAGGAGCTGCCTCGTATGGGCCAATAGGAGCTGCCTCATATGGGCCAATAGGAGCTGCCTCATATGGGCCAATAGCAGCTGCCTCGTATATGCCAATAGCAGCTGCCTCGTATGGGCCAATAGGAGCATTTGGCCATGAACACATTCAGAACACCTCGACTGAGAGCAGCCACACCCAGCCAGTCTCCCTCACTCCAACATCTTACTCGCCAACATTGCTCCTCCCACCATACTGTTATAGTTCTTATTACACATGTTCTATATACCTATCTACATGTTTTATTTACCAGAACTATGCAAGTAAGCCGGTATTGTGTCCAAACAGTACAGTGGCCACCATACACTGCATGAAAAATCACACAGCAGACGACGCTACGATTACGTCACATCCCTCGCCAAAATAGCTCCTCTCAACATTCTCCTGTTGCTGTTCTTACACTATATACACACTATATATACCCATGTACACATGTTTTGCCCATAGCGAACCACTAAGCTAGTATGGTGAGCAAAACAAGAGTGGCAGCCACACACACACACGCAATGAGGCTACCTCAATTCTCGCCCTCCCTCCCTCACCAAAATTCCTCCTTCCACAATACTACGCACAACGCTAATTATAACCACAATCCTGGTCACTAATTCCTGTAAATGAATAATTGACCATACGTTTATTTTGAAAAGGAACCTAAGAAGCCGGCATTTTTATTATTTTTCCCATGATCAGTGAACACAAATTAACAGATTAAGATTTTTTTTTTTTTCAAAATTACATGCGCCTGTTGGGAACAAAGGATATTATACCCCTAGCATGTTAAGGGTTAAAGTATAAATTGCATTGAAAGAAAAAAAATAATAAAAGATAAAAAAAGGAGGGAACATAATAGAAAATAGCCATGCTTACCACTAGTGTCTCCGTGGTGTAGTGGTAAGACACTAGCCTGGCGTTCCGCGAGCGCTATGTCATGGGTTCGTATCCTTGCCGGGGAGGATTTACTGGGCGCAATTCCTTAACTGTAGCCTCTGTTTAACGCAACAGTAAAATGTGTACTTGGATGAAAAAACGATTCTTCGCGGCAGGAGATCGTATTCCAGGGACCTGCCCGAAACGCAACGCGTACTAGTGGCTGTACAAGAATGTAACAACTCTTGTATGTATCTCAAAAAAAAAAAAAAAAATTGTTTGAAGATTCCTAGATGGACGAAATAATGCTGTGGTGCTGTGGCAAGCGCTGTGAACATCGTGAACAGCATTGAATCACTGATATTTGAACATAGTACCCAGTCATTATCACACTCAGGCTTTCTATAATACTATCATGGCTAAATAATACAAGTTATATATATATTTTGACATTATTAGGCGATGCTGTGGTCACACGCTGAACAGCAGTGCTGTGCGCTTATGCTGCGAGCGCCAGCCTTGGTTGCTCACTCACTACTTGAGGATAAAGTATGCAATGCGTTATAATCTGGAAGAAAATATGATGGTCGATGCAATTGAAAAACCTGACTTTAGGAGAGGACATTATGGCAACCTTAGAAAAATTTTTAGGGAGTATAATTGGACAGACTTGTTGCTAGGCAAGGAAGTGAATGAGATGTATGTCAAGTTTTGTGAAATATATGATAAAGGCACAAAAAATTTATACCAAAACAGAGAAGCAGAACTAGGAAACAGGATTGGTTCGACAGAAAGTGCGAGAGGCCAGAGACCAAAAGACACAAAAATGGAATCAATACAGGAAGAGGCCAAACCCCCAATCATACCAGCGATACAAAGATGCGAGAAACAACTACAAGGCAGTGAGGTGAGAGGCAGAAAGAAATTTTGAAAAAGGGATTGCAGACAAATGTAAAACAGAACCAGGTCTATTCTATAAATTCATAAACAACAAATTGCAGGTAAAGGATAATAGTCAGAGGTTGAAAATGGGAAATAGATTCACGGAAAATGAAAAGGAAATGTGTGAAACATTAAACGAAAATTTCCAAAGTGTGTTTGTACAAAATGAAATCTTCAGGGAACCAGATACAATAAGAATTCCAGAGAACAACATAGAGCACATAGAGGTGTCTAGAACGAAGTGGAAAAAATGCTCAAAGAGCTAAATAAGAACAAAGCAGTTGGTCCAGATGGAGTTTCACCATGGGTTCTGAGAGAATGTGCACCTGAGCTCAGCATCCCTCTTCAACTGATCTTTCAGGCATCCCTGTTTACAGGAGTTGTAGCTGATGTGTGGAAAAAGGCTAACATAGTTCCAATTTACAAGAGTGGAAGCAGGAAGACCCCCTTAATTATAGACCGGTATCATTGACAAGTGTAATAGTCAAAATATTGGAAAAAATAATTAAAACTAAATGGGTAGCACACCTGGAGAGAAATGATATAATATCAGACAGACAGTATGGTTTTCGATCTGGTAGATCCTGTGTATCGAATTTACTCAGTTTTTATGATCGAGCAACAGAGATATTACAGGAAAGAGATGGTTGGGCTGACTGCATCTATCTGGACCTAAAAAAGGCTTTCGACAGAGTTCCACATAAGAGGTTGTTCTGGAAACTGGAAATATTGGAGGAGTGACAGGTACGCTTCTAACATGGATGAAAAACTTTGATAGAAAAATGAGGGCTGTGATCAGAGGCAATGTATCGGACTGGAGAAATGTCACAAGTGGAGTACCACAGGGTTCAGTTCTTGCACCAGTGATGTTTATTGTCTACATAAATGATCTACCAGTTGGTATACAGAATTATATGAACATGTTTGCTGATGATGCTAAGATAAGAAGGATAAAAATTTAGATGATTGTCATGCCCTTCAAGAAGACCTGGATAAATAAGTATATGGAGCACCACTTGGCAAATGGAATTTAATGTTAATAAATGTCATGTTATGGAATGTGGAATAGGAGAACATAGACCCCACACAACCTATATATTATGTGAGAAATCTTTAAAGAACTGATAAAGAAAGAGATCTAGGGGTGTTTCTAGATAGAAAACTATCACCTGAAGACCACATAAAGATATTGTGCAGGAGCCTATGCTATGCTTTCTAACTTCAGAATTGCTTTTAAATACATGGATGGGGATATACTAAAGAAATTGTTCATGACTTTTGTTAGGCCAAAGCTAGAATATGCAGCTGTTGTTTGGTGCCCATATCTTAAGAAGCACATCAACAAACTGGAAAAGGTGCAAAGACATGCTACTAAGTGGCTCCCAGAACTGAAGGGTAAGAGCTACGAGGAAAGGTTAGAAGCATTAAATATGCCCAAAACTAGAAGACAGAAAAAAAGAGGTGATATGATCACTACATACAAATAGTAACAGGAATTGATAAATCGACAGAAAATTTTCCTGAGACCCTGGAACTTC
>WNGS01005323.1:0-10238 GCA_020271785.1 Procambarus virginalis | reverse complement strand
GGGAAACTTATAGTTGGTTTTTGGTCTACACTGTATAATCTTTTATATAGAATAAGGGGTATACAAACCCATTTCTTGTTACTATAAACAATAGGAGTAAAACAAAACAACTTATGTAGGAATATTTATTTAATATATGCATTTAAATATATAGCTACCATATATGTTTGCAATTGCATGAGTATATATTATTATTTTTTATCCCCAGTTTGTTACTGTAGGTAGTAAATGTGTGTGATTGTAACCATTGAACCATTGACCACTGGTTGTGTGTGTGTCTCAGCCCATTAAATCTGAGTAAATAATTAGTAATAATTATTGTGTGTGTATGTGTGTGGGGAAGAGGGGGGGCAGTGTGCAGCCTAAACATCAATTATGACATATCTCTCCATATACGTAAGTTGCTTAATTTAAAGACTGTTCTTGGGTCGGTCTCGCGCCCACTGTTGATGTAAATATACTGTACTGTACTGTACATAAAATTCTGTGACTAGCTCATCAAAACTCCAACTTTCTTAGTTAAATGAACTTTAGGGTTCAGTTCCTGAACCCATTATGTTCCTCTGTCCCTTTCCACTACCGCCCACATGATGGGGTATGGGTAAACAATAAATATGGTAAATTAACTATAATAATAATAATAATAATAATAATAATAATAATAATAAAAATAATAATAAATTGCATATTTAGTGTTCATCATTCATCTGCCTGAAACGTTATGTGGTTTAGTGACTTTACAAGAATGTAAAGTCCTCAATGTTATTACTCTCGTAAACTCAATGTACCTTCTTGTATAATACTAAATAAATAAACACATATAAAACAATTAGGTACACTATTATTATCTGCAGTAATCAAGAATGTCTGGCCAGTTGTGTTATGCTTATAAATATGAGTAAATAATTAGTAATAATTATTGTTACCTTACATCAAAGTGTAAACTAACAATTATTACCTTACATCAAAGTGTAAACTAACAATTATTACCTTACATCAAAGTGTAAACTAACAATTATTACCTTACATCAAAATGTAAACTAACAATTGTTACCTTACATTAAAGTGTAAACTAACAATTATTACCTTACATCAAAGTGTAAACTAACAATTATTACCTTACATCAAAGTGTAAACTGACAATTATACCTTACATCAAAGTGTAAACTAACAATTATTACCGGGCACTGAAATGCAAACTACTCTAGTACTTATGGTATCAGCCATATATGTTTCCTCAGGGGTGTGGGGAGGGACGAGGAGGGGGCCAGGGGAAGCAGACGGGCTGGGGAACAGCCTACCTGATAGCGGCGGAGTCGCGATGGTCCAAGAGAGAGAGAGAGGGGGCCCCAGATAAGAGCTGTGATAATGATCTTCAAGGTGAGAATGGCGCACACAGCCAGGGGTGGGATGGGTATAGTGAGGACGGAGTCGTACGGGAGGCGACAAGGTCCACACCACATCTGACCTACACGCTCACGTTGTGTCATATTCAACTGTACAAGTCTCTATGGTGCGTCCCCACCTGGACTGCGGCGTCTAAGCATGGGGACCTCACCTTTAAAGAGGGATACATCTGCTCTGAAGACAGTTCAACACCACTGATAAAAATGATCCCAGAACTAAGTCAACCCTTAGATGTAATGTAAAGGATCTGGGTGTACTCATGTCGGAAGACCTTACCTTTAATTCCAGCAACCAGGAGGCCTGGTCGATGACCGGGCCGCGGGGACGATAAGCCCCGGAAGCACCTCAAGGTATCCTCAAGGTAAGGTAACCCTCATACCAGGAAAGGCTGAGGAGCCACAGGATTAACATTGTAAACCAGACATGACTGGGCTGATATAGACATCTTTAAAATACTGAAGAGATTGAAAGATATTAATCCAGACGACTTCTTTTAAAGGCCAAATGTAATGCAAACAAGGGACAGCAACAACTTCAAGCCCAACAAGCCACAATGAAGGACAGAAAACAGGAAATGCTTTTCATCCATTAGGTTATAAATCCACGGAACCGCCTACCCGATAAAACTGTACATGCCAAAGCATTACTGCAATTTAAAGTTCAGTTGGATCAATTCCTCAGGAATAATGGGTGGGGGGGACCTTAGACAAGCCTCCGGCTTCCTGTCCCCGTCGATGCCACTAGAAACGGTGGCCCTCAGGTAAATTTAGGGCAGCATATTGAATGACAATTTTGTGTTCGAAGTGATTGATGAGTCAGACAAGTGTTATGGTGATTGATGAATCAGAGGTCCTGTGGGAATGAGTGAGAAATGACATTGTCTTGAAGTGATTGATGGGACATAGAGGTCTTGTGGTGATTGATGATTATAAAAGATGATATGGTATTGTAGTGATTGATGAATTAAAGAGGTCTTGTGGTGATTGTGGTCAGATAAATGATGTTGTCATGTAGTGATTGATGGATCAGAGAGGTCTTATGGTAATTGATGAGTCAGAAAGATGCTGATGGGCATGCAAGGTCTGATAAGTGATGAGCTGCCTTGGGGAGCGCGGGGAGTGGCGGGACGAACAAGCCCTATGGCGGACATAACATACTTTGAATAAATAGGATCCCTAGATATAATATGCAGTAGTATCATGTTACAGAAGGTAGAGAACAGCTGGTCGCTGCAACAATGCCGTTGCAACAATATCGTTGCAAACAACGACTGATTTATGCGAGGAAAATAGCAAAGCTGGTTTGGCAGAATCCGGGCAGAGGAGAACCTGTTATTCCCTTATGTTAAAGAGCTCATATATGCAGCATTATATCAGTGTACATCAATAATTTACTAACGAACATACATCGTACCAGTTGTATGGGAAGGGGGAGTAACTATACAGGTGTAAAGTTGCTTGGTGTATAGTTAACTATTGTCTTGGGATGGAGAGAAAAGGCACTCAGTGCTCTAGCTGCCTCTACACCTACATAAACACTCCCACGGGGATTATGCGAGTAGTGGAGGGTCTGTTCAGTGGGCATCCAGGAGACTCGCAGAGACAGAGCCCACAATGACCCGCCGAGACAGAGCCAACAATGACCCGCTGAGACAGAGCCTACAATGACCCGTTGAGACAGAGCCCACAATGACCCGCTGAGACAGAGCCCACAATGACCCGCCGAGACAGAGCCCACAATGACCCGCTGAGACAGAGCCCACAATGACCCGCCGAGACAGAGCCCACAATGACCCGCTGAGACAGAGCCCACAATGACCCGCTGAGACAGAGCCCACAATGACCCGCCGAGACAGAGCCCACAATGACCGCCGAGACAGAGCCCACAATGACCCGCTGAGACAGAGCCCACAATGACCCGTTGAGACAGAGCCAACAATGACCCGCTGAGACAGAGCCCACAACGCAACAAACAAAAGGGGAAAGCGCGCCAGGTGAAGCGAGCATCGTCGCCACCAACAAAGCAGACAATTTGGGCAGGCAAGCACTTCCACTTGCAACTGCGCCCAGCAAGGCGCCGACGCTGGTGTTATGTACCACAAGTCGACGACTCGAGGGGTTAACTCTACAGGTTTAGACGTAAACTGGTCTACAGTTTCCGTCACCATCTGGTCGTCGGAGGTATAAGGATGGAAGAAATAGCTGTTCGGATACAGACGAAGTTATATTTAAATAGGAACTTGTGACGAAGCCGACATTGATGCTGTTATGAACAACCCGTCCTCGACTTAAGTCCATTACATCCAGCGGTCCACCCCACAGACGCATTCATAAATTTTTAGATGCTGTTCATTCAAAACGGGAATTTTCTCAATATAAATTAATATTATAATGTATTAGCATATTGTGCATATATATGTGCATATATATAACTTAACCTAACCAATGTGCATAGGTTAGGTTAGGTGTTTACGTTCTGTTGACAATTATTTGAATTTGTTGTATGTGGGTGAAGCATTTATAACGTTGTAGTTCGAACAGAATTCGTCACTGAAAGACTCAACCCGTCCTCGACTCAAGTCCATTACATCCAGCCGTCGCCCCCACAGACGCATTCATAAATTTTAACATGCTGTTCATTCAAAACGGGAATTTTCTCAAGTATGAATTAATATTATAATATATTAGCATATGTGCATAAATAGGCATAGGTTAGGTTAGGTCAGGTGTTTAGGTTCTGCTGGCGATTATTTGTATTTGTAGTACGTACGTACGGGACAGCACAAGTCACTTGTGCTGTCCCGTCTTGAGTACTGTTCAGTACTCACTTCCCCTTTAGAGCAGGAGAGATTGCTGAAATAGAGGGAATACAGAGAACATATACGGCACGCATAGACGCGATAAAGCACCTAAATTATTGGGATCGTCTCAAAGCTCTCCAAATGTACTCACTAGAAAGAAGACGAGAGAGATATCAAATAATATACACCTGGAAGATACTGGAGGGCCAGGTCCCAAATCTACACAGTAAAATAACAACGTACTGGAGTGAACGATATGGAAGAAAATGCAAAATAGAGCCAGTGAAGAGCAGGGGTGCCATAGGCACAATCAGAGAACACTGTATAAACATCAGAGGTCCGCGGTTGTTCAACGTCCTCCCAGCAAGCATAAGAAATATTGCCGGAACAACCGTGGACATCTTCAAGAGGAAACTAGATTTATTCCTCCAAGGAGTTCCGGACCAGCCGGGCTGTGGTGGGTATGTGGGCCTGCGGGCCGCTCCAAGCAACAGCCTAGTGGACCAAACTCTCAAAGTCAAGCCTGGCCTCGGGCCGGGCTTGGGGAGTAGAAGAACTCCAGAACCCCATCAACCAGGTATCAACCAGGTACGTGGGTGAAGCATTTACAGCGTTGTGGTTCGAACAAATTCGTCAGTGAAGCACTTGTTCCGGATATGTTCGAACGTCAGCAGTTGTGAGTCGTGTGTAAACGCTTTTCATTCATAAACAGGGGGTTTGGCGGGTGCATGGAATCACTTTTGCGTCTTTGTTTGGAGGACGGGTTGGTTATGAATTCTGAGCAAATACTCAGATGAAGCTAATGCTATGTGAAGCTGTATGGACTGTGGAAGGTGGGCCCCTGAAGTAGTGTAATCACCTAAGTGTAATTACCTAAGTGTAGTTACAGGATGAGTAACTTGTGGTGTCCCGTCTTCCCAGCACTCTTTGTCATACAACGCTTTGAAGTGTTTTATGTGTACCGCGTCAGTCCTGTGCTCACTACGCAGGATAACATTGTAAGTGCGTAGTAAACCTCACTTGTACTGGGGTTGAGGCCTTGCCGAGCGTCATGGGCCCGGGTTCAATCCCAGGACGGGACGGAAATAGCTGGGGGCATTTTTCCCTTCAACTGAGACTTCTGTTCACTTAGCAATAAATAAGCACCCGGGAGTAAGACAACTGTTGTGGGTTGCATCCAGAGGTCAGTAGCTGGTTTAGTGGTGGTGCTGGTGGAGGGGGGGGGTGGGGGAGGAAATTGGGTTCAATAATCTTCCTGTCAAACAACGGAATTATTCTAGCAGACTCTAGCGAGGTATAAGCGTTTAGAACATAGTTCTAAATACCAAAACTAATTAACGTTGATATTTTTACTTCTGGTATTTTATGACTCATGCAACATCACTATAATTCTAAGTCATTATAAACAGTCAAATCTGTTTCTGAAGAGATATCGTACACGTTATCAGTTCATTGGTGCAGCAGCATTACAGATAAAGTAAGACAAGCCAACTGTTCTAAGTACATGGTAGATACAGTATTGTAGTGTATACTAATACACCAGAAGACACAGTCTCACAAAAGTATACACACGAGGTCCTTACTCTGCCCCCTGTGAGGTTTGAACTCACGACCCCTGGTTTACGAGACCAGTGCTCTACCACTGAGCTAAGGAGGCCGACATATGGACCTGCTCGTCTTATGCATTAAAATCAAGAAAACTCTTGATTTTTCTGTGTGCGTGTTTAGGCTGCACACTGCCCCCTCTCTTCCCCTCACACACACACACACACACACACACACACCACACACACACACACCACACACACACACACACCACACACACACACACCACACACACACCTCACACACCACACACACACACACACACACACACACACACACAACACACACACGTATTGCAACTACTTTTTAATCCTATTTATATATGTACAAGAGTTCTTATATTCTTGTACAGCCAGTAACACGCATAACGTTTCGGACAAGTTTTTAATCCTAATTTCCCCGAAATACGACCCGCCAATCGTTTAACACCCATTCACTGCTGGGTGAACAGGGGTTACAGTTAAGGATTGGCGCCCAGTCAATCCTCCCCGGCCAGGATACGCAGGAAGTCCGAGGCTTCTAGAATTTAACCTAATCAATGTGAGACTATGTCTTCGAAGTTATTAATCTTATAACTTGCTTTTTTAACGCATACAACTTACGCCTTAAGCTTTCAGCCACGCAGTCGCTATTAATAATACCTGTTGACCAACTAATATGTATACTTTAGTCTGGAACATAAGTCAGGACTAAAGCTAAATGTCATCTGTATCTATAAAATAGAATGTGTTAGTCTCTTTTCATAGTGGGAGGCCAGATGCTTGGGGCTAGTCTCACCCAACTTTCCAAGATGACACCTGTGATTATCATAGGTCAGCCGGGGTTGGCCCCCAGTGCCACTTTTAAGAAATATCGTCAGCTATATCGACCCCTGCAATTTAATGGACTCTGAAATTGGGGGTTTGTTTTCCATATAATTTTAGATGAATCTGATGACAATTGCTTTGTAAAATAAAATTTTCTGTGATAAACATACGTTTGATTACATTAAGCTGCACTTAACGTGTTCATGTATTTGATTATGTTATTACATAAAAAATATAAAGTGGAGTTATTCCTTTTCAGAATAACAGCAAATTTTTTGTACGATCTGCGAAAAGTCAAGCAACTTGAAAATATACCTAAGACTGCCATAATTCAATATAGTTTCTGTAATGAAATTACAAATACGTTTCTTTTAAATGTGCTATCGATTCATGGGAAGCTTCGTTCATGTATAACTTTCCCTGAATTTACCTGAGAACCACTAATTCTAGTGGCCTCGACGAGGACAGGAAGCCGGCGACATGTCAAAGATTCCCCCCATTTACCCTGATGATCTTTTCCAGTTGTATTTTAAAACCCAACAGAATTTTGGCATTTACGGCTCGGGCGGGTAGGCGGTCAAGACTAACTTTTGGAGTAAATAGTTAAAGACAGAAGAATAATGGAATTCATAGATAAGAAAATACATTACATAAAAGTCTCTAATACGCAGGACGATTCAATAATAATGTAAACATAATTAGAAGATATATTGAAATTATCTAATTTATTATTTAATTTATTGAATTAATTCTGTTAATTTACATGGTTAATGGGGCAATAGTTTCAATCAAACGAGAAGTTAAGATATCTGAATTGTTGAAAATATTTAGCATGTTAAGTTTTACGAAAGTTAAAGTGATATTTAGAAACTGTAGTTTTTAGCAACAGTACATTCTTTCGGGACTAATTTATTATTCATAATTCTACATGCTGGAATAAATAAATAAATAAGTAAATAAATAAATAATAAATAAATAAATAAATAACTCTATAACAATCAGTGTGTAAATATTTCATTCAAAATGATCAATGGCCAGATATTTTAGCAAATATCCCCAGTCTGATAACTGTAGGTAGTAAATGTGGGAGGTTATCTAGAGGTTATCTTGATCTATCTTGGTTATCTTGGGAGGTTATAACCTTTCCTCCACCGCTGCCCACTGGATAGGGGGCGGGTGTGCAGGACAAACATATCAATTATGACACTAGCTCTCCACATATGTCAGTTGCTTAATTTAGAAACTGTACTTGTGGTCGGTCTCGAACCCATTGCTAATACAACAATATATAAAAATTTTGTAATAAATTTCAAGACTGTAACTTTCTTAGCTAAATTAATTTGGGGATTTGTTCCTGAGCACATTGTGTTACTCTGTAATCTTTCTCACTACCGCTCACAGGATGAGCAACCTGTCCTCATCACCCATAGATGGTTAAAGCTGCCCAGTAAATCCCTTGTATTGAAAGTGATTATTTTTAACCATTTCCTTTTTTCTGTATCACAACAACAGGTCGTCGTTCAATCCCGACGTCCAAGTGGTTGGACACCATTCCTGCCTCCCGTCCCATCCCAAATCCTTATCATGACCCCCTTCCAAGGCTATATAGTCGTAATGGCTTGGCGCTTTTCCCCTGATATTCCTTCCTACCTTCCTGTATCTAAGTTTGTATGTCTAGCCACGCAGGTATCTACCTATTCTCCACCTATCAGCTCTCTCTCTCTCCTCTCTCCCCCCCCCGTCTCTCTCTCTCTCTCTCTCTCTCTCTCTCTCTCTCTCTCTCTCTCATGCTTTGCTTTCTCCTCCACATGCAAGAAGTATCCTGTCACCAGTTCTGGGTACCGAGTCTGCCGGCTGGTCTGTGTAGCAGTACTGTTGACACCAGTCCTGCTCTTCCCGCCACCTGGAGGGGCCACATAACCCAGAAACGTGTAATTAACAGCGCCTTTAAACGGCAGACAACGGCCGTAATCTCCACCTTACAGTTATGGCCGCCGGGGGAGTGCCAGCGGCTGGTCAGTGGATTTCCTTGGTTCATTCGGGGTGGTTCTTTTCCTCACGGTGGCCTCTCCACCACTGCTGACCTGACAACTTTTTCTGGTGAAGTAACAGTCCGCAGCATCCTCATCGCCTTGACAGTTGCCTGCTGCAGCGTCCCGTCTTGACGGTGGCTGGTGCAGCGTCCCGTCTTGACGGTGGCTGGTGAAGCTCCCCGTCTTTACGTGGCGGTGCAGCGTCCCGTCTTGACGGTGGCTGGCTTGAAAGCTTTGGAGTTTATTTTGTCAGCTTTCCGAAGACTAACGACTCACTCATAACCTTGGATTGTGTACTCTTCTGTCCCAGCATTCTACTGTCCCAGCACCCGTCTCTCCTACCACTCTCCCAGCACTCTCCCAGCACTCTCCCAGCACTCTCCCAGCACTCTCCCAGCACTCTCCCAGCATTGTCCCAAGAGTAGCCAGCACTCTTCCTGATTGCAGCCACTCCCTGAAAAAGGTCAAGGATAACAAGTATATATTCGCATGGTAATGGCGGACGATCCCCAGGAGGAAATGTTAAGAATGTTGCGGTGAGAAAGAAAGAGAGATCGAGGAGAAAAAGAGAGGAGGAGAAGGAAGCGAAGGAGAGGACAAGAAAGGTGAGGTGAGGGGAGGGGGAGAGAGGCAGGAGGTGAGGAATGTGTCATGAAGGAGTTAATAAATGGTTTGCCATTGTAAGGGATGGACCCGACCAGCTGACCACATGGTAAGGAGTGGAGGCCTAGCTAGCCAAGCTGTCAAGTCCGTCAACAACAGAGTCAAGAACGTGAGACACAGCCAAATTATGGCTGCTTGAGGCCAAGGATATCCAAGGATATGAATGGTTGCTTGAGGCCAAGTGATATCCAGCACAAACTTGAGAAACAGTATAATATAAAATCATTCTTAGGGAACTGGAACAAATTCTTCGATAAATTTCAGACCTAAGTGGATGCGAGTGGATGCTAAGATCAGCATCCACTCGCACTCTCGCCGTGGCACTCTATGCACCTTTCACTCTGGCCAAAATATATTCCTTCCCACCCCATGATTATTACGTCACCCCCCCCACACACCATAAAGAAGTTACAAAGTGTTTCCTTACGTTACCTTCCCGATAAGCTGTATCGTAACTCCCTGTAAGTGTGTCGTAAATCAGGCCGTTTAAAGTTTAAAGGAATTAAATACTTTAATCCATTAGCTTTAACTATTCTTCTGGTGGTGGATTTTGGATCCGCTGACAAGGATTGGATCCTGTCAGCGTCACACATACACACACACACACACACACACACACACACACACACACACCACACACACACACACACACACCACACACACACACACACACCCACCCCACACGGGGCTAACGTTTTAAACGAAAGTGGTTCGTAATCTCATCACATCCGTATAACGAACCTCAATCTTACCTTGCGATGTTTTCGGGGCTCAACGCCCCTGCGGCCCGGTCCTCGACCAGGCCTCAAGGACACAATTAAGTTTTTAATTGGATTTTTTGTTTAATTCAGCCGTTATAAGCAGCTTTCCGTAATTAATTTTCACGTGGAGTCGGAAGAGTAATTTCGAGAAGTGATTTTACAA
>WNGS01005322.1:30646-51616 GCA_020271785.1 Procambarus virginalis | reverse complement strand
GTTTTTCGACTACCTACCTACCTACCTAACCTAACCTAACTTTTCGGCTACCTAACCTAACCTATAAAGTCAAGTCAGGTTAGGTTAGGTAGGGTTGGTTAGGTTCGGTCATATATCTACATTAATTTTAACTCCAATAAAAAAAATTGACCTCATACATAATGAAATGGGTAGCTTTATCATTTCATAAGAAAAAAATTAGAGAAAATATATTAATTCATGAAAACTTGGCTTATTAGGCAAATCGGGCCTTGCATAGTAGGCCAAAAAGTGAGTTCTGGCTACTAGGTACGACATATATATATATATATATATATATATATATATATATATATATATATATATATATATATATATATATATTATATATTGTGATGGTAAAGTGTTGGAGTATGGTGTTCGGCAGTCCTCCAATGGCAGGTGTCAATGCCTGGTCACACATACAAAAAAAAGAGACTGCTTGCCTGTTTGTCTGTGGTAAGGTAAGGGAAGACACGCAAAACACAAAGTATAAATAATGAAACTTTAATTAATTTAGAAAAGCAAAATATAAATAAAGACAATCTCTTGGCTTACGTGAAAATTAAGAACAAGTAAAAAAAATAAGAACAAAAGGCTAATATAGATGAAATTACTCGACAATATAATAATAAATACAATACAATCAAATCAGGTGCTGAGAATACTGGCTATAGCTGCTATCTCACTTAGTATACGTCAGCCAGGGCTTAATATACCAGAGAGAGATATCAACTTCAGAGAGCACAGGGATATTCTGAGGAATGACGGCTGGAGCTGCCCAGACGTCGACTCGGCTAGATGGCGTGCGTGGTGCAAGTGCAGTAAGCTGACGGCGACACCAGCCAATCAAAAGGCAGGCAGGTGGAGACTGGTAGTTATCTTGTTGAAGTGTCGTGCTGAGCCGGTGTGACGGGGGGGGGGGTGAAGATGGGTGTGCAGGGTACGTTTTGCTCCTGGTCAAAACGTTTTGTGCTACTGGTGGACGTATCTTGGATGTAGCATCTTGTACTTGTAGTAGTAACGTGACTGATATAGGGAAGAGCAGGCTCAATCTCTCTTGAAAGAGATTATCGTCACAACTCTCCCCCGAAGCCTGCGGTTCCAAAAGAAGTTACGTTTTCAGGTGGTAGAGTGGTAGGTGGAGCTGCCTCTACCTCATGAACTCTGGAGAGGGCGTCGGCTATGATGTTGTCAGACCCCTTGATGTAGCAGATCTTCAGATTGAAATCTTGTAGATATAAAGCCCATCGTAGAAGACGTTGATTATTGAATTGGGCTTGATGTAAGAAGCGTAGAGGATTGTGGTCCGAGTAGATGGTGGTAGACCGAGCACCTTGTAGGTATGGTGCAAAGTGCTGTAAATTCAGGACGATGGAGAGTAGCTCCTTCTCGATGGTGCTGTAATTTTTCTGGTGAGGCTTCAACTTGTAGCTGTAGTAGCTGACAGGTAGAACCTCCTCGCCTCGTTGCTGCATCAGGACACCCCCGATGCCGGTACCACTGGCGTCGACATGGAGGATGAAAGGCTTCGTGATATCTGGCGAGGCGAGAATAGGATTAGAACAGAGCAGTAATTTGAGTTGTTCAAAAGCAACGGTTTGCTGAATGGTCCAATTATACCGTTGCTTGGGACTGGTTAAAGTGATTAATGGTGTCGCTACCGTACTAAAATTACTCACAAACCTACGGTAGTAGGAGGCAAGACCAAGGAAGCGCAGGAGCTGCTTCCTGGTGGTAGGCTGTGGATAATGCTTGATTGCTTGAGTGTGTATGTTTAACGGAGCAAGGCTGCCACTCCCTATTACATGACCCAGATAACGCACTTTACCTTTGGCAAAGGTGGACTTGCCCAGGTTGATGGTGAGGCCGGCTGTCAGGAGCTTGGCGAACAATCGTTGCAGCTGGAGCAGATGTTCGCTCCAGGTGTTGGATGCTACAACGATATCATCCAAATAGGCATAGGTGTTATCCAAGCCCTGGATGACGCGGTTGACAGCTCTCTGAAAGGTGGCCGGGGCATTGCATAGTCCAAAGGGAAGGCGTTCATATCTGAAAAGTCCAAAGGGAGTGATAAAGGCAGATATTTCTTTGGCTCGCTCTGTTAAGCATACTTGGTAATACCTCTTGAGCAAGTCCACTTGGGACAGGTAGCGGGCATTACCAATGGCGTCAAGGATGTCATCTATTCTAGGCAAGGGGTACGCATCCTTGACAGTCACATTATTCAATTTCCGGTAGTCGGTGCACAACCTCACCTTACCTTGTGGTTTAGGCACCAAGATACAGGGTGAGGCCCAGGGAGACTCACAAGGGGTGGCCAGTCCATGATCCAAGAGGTACTGTACCTCAGCACGCATGACTTCCTTCTTGCTAGGGCTGATTCGGTAGAATGGTTGACGAATCGCCGGGTGTCAGGGAGCAGTTGGATGTCGTGCTGAGTCACATTACACTCTTGTGGATCATCTCGGAACAACTCCTGATGTTCCTTGAAGATTTTGATGAGAGGTGCACTATTATTGTCCTGAAAGTAATTATGAAGATCAGTTAGGATTTCCGAGTTGGAAAGCGCTGACTCAGTGTCAGTGCTTTCGGGAGGAGAAGCAGGGAAGGTCTCACTGTGGAGGTATGGACCTTTAAAGGTAGAGTAGGTAAGCAACACAGTGGGAGGAGTACCATTATATAGCTTCAGGAGGTTGACGTGGCACAACTGGGTCTTCCGCCGCCTATCTGGAGTCTCTAGAACGTAGTTGTGGTTGTTTCTGCACTCCTTGATGCGGTAGGGTCCTGAAAACCTGTTTTGCAAGGGAGAACCTGGGATAGGAAAGTAAGCAAGCACGAAGTCTCCCTGTTTAAATTTCCTTACTTTGCTGTGCTGGTCGTAATGAGTCTTCATCCTCTCTTGGGCTTTCAATAGATTGTTCTTGGCAAAGGTATGCACCCTCTCTAGAATGTGTTGTAGGTTTTGAAGAAACTGGGGCACATTCTGATGCTCACTGAAGGTGGCATCACGTAGAGAGTCTTTGAAAGCTTTGAGAGGGATACGGCACTTACGTCCGTAGAGCATCTCATAAGGAGATACTCCTAGAGACTCATTGGAAGACTTCTGAAAATACACAATTTTGCAATGAGGTCTCATTGCAAAACTTTTTTAGGAGTGCTTTAATAGTCTGATGACTACGCTCAAGAGAACCCTGTGAAGCAGGATGATAGGGGCTGGACAGTACCTGTGTGATGTTGAACTCTTCCAGTGTCCGCTTGAAGAGATCACTGGTGAAGTTGGTGCCACAGTCACTCTGAACCTCCCTTGGAAATCCATACTGGGTGAAGATCTTCAGTAAGTGTTTCACCACAGTAGCAGCCGTAATGTTCTTTACTGGAACTGCTATGGGGAATCTGGTGGTAGGACACAGGATGGTTAGTATATAGGCGTTGCCCGAACTGGTCCGAGGTAAAGGACCAACACAGTCTATAATAAGTCTGTGGAAAGGTTCTACAGGCACCTGAATGGGTGTCAGTGGTGCTCTGGGAATAGAGATGTTCAGTTTACCTGCCATCTGAAATGTATGACACTCTGTGACGTACTGTTTGACGTTATTAACCATACCTGGCCAGTAGTAGTCTTGTCGAATACCGTGGTAAGTTTTGTTAAAACCGTAGTGTGACAGTGCTCCGTGGGCCAGGTGTTGAATAGTGGGCCGCAGGCTGGTAGGAATCACTAGTTGTTCAACGTTGGCCCAATCGTCCTCCTCCTTCATTTTACTGGGTCTGTATCTGCGGTAGAGCAACTCGTTCTCTAAGAAGAACCCAGGAATACTGTCAGGTTGAGTCTCAGCCTGGAAGAATAATGGTGTCAAGGTAAGATCTTCCCTCTGTAACTTACGGAACTCCAACGCGGTGAGATTTGGGGGTAGTTTCAGAGGGTCTTGAGGGACAGCGGTAGCAGTAGAGTCAGCTGGTTGCGGTCGTGCAGCTTGTGCACGGGTGGTCACTAAAACCGGAGGAGAAACTTCATCACTCTCTTGAACCTTTGCTGGAACATACTCAAAGATAGGATTATCCAATACAGAGGTACACACCTGGGGTTTGTCCATGACGATCAGGTTGGTCGGTTGCAGGTCTTCTGCCAAGTCGTTGCCCAGGAGAAGTTGCACTCCAGGCATGGGAAAAGGCTTTTCCCTGATGGCGACTTGGACTTCACCGGTCACGAAGGGACAATCCAGGTGGACTCTGGCGAGAGGATAAGGAGTAGTAGCAGTGAGGTCAGTGATGAAGACGGTTTCCCCGGTGTAGGCGACATTGGGCACAGCTGATTTCAAGATTATTGATTGAAGAGCCGCTGTGTCCCTCAAGATCTTCAGTTTGAAACGTCCCTCCGAATCTGAACCGTTGGTAGAGACAGTTCCAGGATACAGATGTTTACTGAAGAGAGAAAGATCATTAACATGAACACCAACATTCATCACAGGCTTACCGGACTTAGGAGGAGTCTGTTTGGGTTTAGGAGATTCAGTATTACATTTGTATTGAGACTTACCACATTTATCTATGGTATGTCCATAGAGTCTACAATACTTACAGTACAATTGCGAGCTAGCTTGATCTTTCTCGCAACTGTACCAAGACTTCTTACTGGTAGGTGGTTCTGGTGTCAGCCGGTGGATGAGGCTGTAGGTGTCAGCCGACTTCGCACATTTTATGTAGTCGGTCTCTTCCTTGTCTGCTAAATATAAACGGACAGGAGGAGGTACACGCCTCAAGAATTCTTCAACTAGCATGAGGTTGACGAGTTCTGCAAAGGTAGAGACATGTGCCGCTTCCAGCCATTTAAAAAAATACCTCTTTTTGGTATTAGCAAATTCTAGAAAGGTGGTGGTACTTGCCTTAAGGTGATCACGGAATTTTCGTCGGTAGCTTTCAGTGGAGAGAAGGTAGGCGTCCAACACTGCTTGCTTCAGGGTCTGGTAGTCATTCTCAGACGCCAAAGTACTGAGTGTGACTGCAGCTCTACCTGTAAGATGTACTCTGAGAAGGGTAGCCCATTGGTCGGTAGGCCAGCTAAGTTGATTAGCTAGGGTCTCAAAGGTGATAAAGAATACGTCGATCTCTGACTACGAACGGTGGCATTAACTTACTTGCATGGGAGACATTGAAACTTACTGGAAGACTGACTTAGCTTGCTGGCGTTGAGCTTAGTGTGTAGTTTCCAACTCTAGTTCTTGTCGACGACATGCTAGAGCCAAATCCGCTTGCTGTTTTTCATGCTCGCGTTGCATCTCCAGGTGGCGTTGCTTTGCTTCAAGCTGTATTCGCTCACGCTCTCTGAATAGGGCCATCTCCCGTTCCTGCTCTTCTTTCTTGATGGCAGCTGCTTCCTTTTGTTGCTCCCGCTCGATCTTGGCAAGTTCGAGTTTGAGTTTCATAGTGGCCAAATCTTGTTTATCTGCAATAGTGTAATGTTCGTGAGTGTCAGAGTCTATTACCCCGTCATCTAAAAAGTGATCTAAGAGAAAGTTGTATATCTCATTCTTGTTGGCTCCATGGGGAACATCTAGTTGATACTCATGTGCAAGAGTTTGTAATTCGGTCCTCTTGGCACGACTTAAGTTCCCTATTTCACCTGCTGGATTAGTACGGAAAGCTTGGAGACGAAACATGATGAAAATTAGCAAATAAATGGACAACGAATATACTGTTGTGATATGGTGAATGTCTGAAACAGAACAACGTAGCAACTGGTACCTATCCTCTGGAATCTTTAACAATTAATGTTAATTCAAGATGGTAAATGATTAATAAATCAAGATCGCAGGAAATCTTGTACCCGGTACTCACTGTAGGAGAATAAGGGCAAGAAAATCTTACTAAGTAAGTGAAACTGAGTTTCTAAAACAAATGAAACATTTAATTGCTCCAAAAGTGAATTAGGTAGTCCAAGGATGTAGGCATACCTTGCCGAGTCTCTATAGGACATAAGCAAGTTTTTCCCACGGAAATGAAATATGATACTTACAGAAATAGCGAACTTTCGTGCTCTGAAAAAAAGAAAGCTATCAGAACATATCAGAAACCAGGATAGATCCAAGCACAGAGCCCTGTGGGACTCCACTGGTGACTTCACACCAATATGAGGTCTCACCCCCTCACTGTAACTCTATGCTTCCTATTGTTTAGGTACTCCCTTATCCACTGGAGCACCCTACCAGTTACTCCTGCCGGTTTCGCCAGCTAATGCATCAGTCTCTTTTGGGATATTGAGTCAAAGGCTTTCCAACAGTCCAAGAAAATGCAGTCCGCCCATCCTTCTCTTTCTTGCTTAATCTTTGTCACCTGATCATAGAATTCTATTAAGCCTGTAAGGCAAGATTTACCTTCCCTGAACCCATGTTGATGGGTTTTCACGAAGTCCCTTCTTTCCAGATGTGTTAGTAGGTTTTTTCGCATGATCTTCTCCATCACCTAGCATGGTATACAAGTAAAGGACACTGGCCTTCAGTGCCTCTTGTCTGTCACCCTTTTTGTATATATGTTTGTATATGTGTGTTTTGTGTGCGAGTGCGCGTGCGTGCGTATGTGTATGTGTGCACTCATCCAATTGTGCTTGCGGGGGCCGAGCTCTGGCTCTTTGGTCCCACCTCTCAACCGTCAATCAACAGGCGTACAGGTTCCTTCCCATGTGTGTGTGTGTGTGTGTGTGTGTGTGTGTGTGTGGTGTGTGTGTGTGTGTGTGTGTGTGTGTGTGTGGTGTGTGTGTGTGTGTGTGTGTGTGTGTGTGTGGTGTTATATTCAAATTCCCCGCCAGTGAACATAACCATCACAGCCGAGTAGGCCTTGAGTCATGCCAGATTCACAGTCTCTAGCCTTGCTTGCAGTAGTCAGTTCCCTGATTACACTCAGAGTAGTAGGACCTCGGTTGGCCAGATATATATCGTTTGTCTCAGCTAATAAATCTACAAGAAGCGAGCTGACTACGGTGTATAATATTCAACTCCCACAAGGAAACGAATACTGGTAGCAGCAGTGGGATACAGATAATTTTTTTCTGGGAACGAAAATTCAAGCACCCAGCATCGCCTTGTGCTCCGCCGCCACCGCCACCGCCACCTCCGCCTCCATACCGCCACCATCCTGCCACCCACGCATCAAAATTATTGTGCCAGACGGGTCCTGCCATCAACCACTACTCCAGGCCAACGTCTCAGCAGTAAGGGTCAATAATTCCTGTTTGAACGCTAATTCATCAGTGAGAAGGGANGTGGTAGAGTGGTAGGTGGAGCTGCCTCTACCTCATGAACTCTGGAGAGGGCGTCGGCTATGATTTTGTCAGACCCCTTGATGTAGCAGATCTTCAGATTGAATCTTGTAGATATAAAGCCCATCGTAGAAGACGTTGATTATTGAATTGGCTTGATGTAGAAGCGTAGAGGATGTGGTCCGAATAGATGGTGGTAGACCGAGCACCTTGTAGGTATGGTGCAAAGTGCTGTAAATTCAGGACGATGGAGAGTAGCTCCTTCTCGATGGTGCTGTAATTTTTCTGGTGAGGCTTCAACTTGTAGCTGTAGTAGCTGACAGGTAGAACCTCCTCGCCTCGTTGCTGCATCAGGACACCCCCATGCCGGTACCACTGGCGTTGAAACGGTTTGCTGAATGGTCCAATTATACCATTGCTTGGGACTGGTTAAAGTGATTAATGGTGTCGCTACCGTACTAAAATTACTCACAAACCTACGGTAGTAGGAGGCAAGACAAAGGAAGCGCAGGAGCTGCTTCCTGGTGGTAGGCTGTGGATAATGCTTGATTGCTTGAGTGTGTATGTTTAACGGAGCAAGGCTGCCACTCCCTATTACATGACCCAGATAACGCACTTTACCTTTGGCAAAGGTGGACTTGCCCAGGTTGATGGTGAGGCCAGCTGTCAGGAGCTTGGCGAACAATCGTTGCAGCTGGAGCAGATGTTCACTCCAGGTGTTGGATGCTACAACAATATCATCCAAATAGGCGTAGGTGTTATCCAAGCCCTGGATGTCGCGGTTGACAGCTCTCTGAAAGGTGGCCGGGGCATTGCATAGTCCAAAGGGAAGGCGTTCATATCTGAAAAGTCCAAAGGGAGTGATAAAGGCAGATATTTCTTTGGCTCGCTCTGTTAAGCATACTTGGTAATACCTCTTGAGCAAGTCCACTTGGGACAGGTAGCGGGCATTACCAATGGCGTCAAGGATGTCATCTATTCTAGGCAAGGAGTACGCATCCTTTACAGTCACATCATTCAATTTCCGGTAGTCGGTGCACAACCTCACCTTACCTTGTGGTTTAGGCACCAAGATACAGGTTGAGGCCCAGGGAGACTCACAAGGGGTGGCCAGTCCATGATCCAAGAGGTACTGTACCTCAGCACGCATGACTTCCTTCTTGCTAGGGCTGATTCGGTAGAATGGTTGACGAATCGGCCGGGTGTCAGGGAGCAGTTGGATGTCGTGCTGAGTCACATTACACTCTTGTGGATCATCTCGGAACAACTCCTGATGTTCCTTGAAGATTTTGATGAGAGGTGCACTATTATTGTCCTGAAAGTAATTATGAAGATCAGTTAGGATTTCCGAGTTGGAAAGCGCTGACTCAGTGTCAGTGCTTTCGGGAGGAGAAGCAGGGAAGGTCTCACTGTGGAGGTATGGACCTTAAAGGTAGAGTAGGTAAGCAACACAGTGGGAGGAGTACCATTATATAGCTTCGGGAGGTTGACGTGGCACAACTGGGTCTTCCGCCGCCTATCTGGAGTCTCTAGAACGTAGTTGTGGTTGTTTCTGCACTCCTTGATGCGGTAAGGTCCTGAAAACCTGTTTTGCAAGGGAGAAACTGGGATAGGAAAGTAAGCAAGCACGAAGTCTCCCTGTTTAAATTTCCTTACTTTGCTGTGCTGGTCGTAATGAGTCTTCATCCTCTCTTGGGCTTTCAATAGATTGTTCTTGGCAAAGGTATGCACCCTCTCTAGAATGTGTTGTAGGTTTTGAAGAAACTGGGGCACATTCTGATGCTCACTGAAGGTGGCATCACGTAGAGAGTCTTTGAAAGCTTTGAGAGGGATACGGCACTTACGTCCGTAGAGCATCTCATAAGGAGATACTCCTAGAGACTCATTTGGAAGACTTCTGAAAATACACAATTTTGCAATGAGTCTCATTGCAAAACTTTTTTAGGAGTGCTTTAATAGTCTGATGACTACGCTCAAGAGAACCCTGTGAAGCAGGATGATAGGGGCTGGACAATACCTGTGTGATGTTGAACTCTTCCAGTGTCCGCTTGAAGAGATCACTGGTGAAGTTGGTGCCACAGTCACTCTGAACCTCCCTTGGAAATCCATACTGGGTGAAGATCTTCAGTAAGTGTTTCACCACAGTAGCAGCCGTAATGTTCTTTACTGGAACTGCTATGGGGAATCTGGTGGTAGGACACAGGATGGTTAGTATATAGGCGTTGCCCGAACTGGTCCGAGGTAAAGGACCAACACAGTCTATAATAAGTCTGTGGAAAGGTTCCACAGGCACCTGAATGGGTGTCAGTAGTGCTCTGGGGATAGAGATGTTCGGTTTACCTGCCATCTGACATGTATGACACTCTGTGACGTACTGTTTGACGTTATTAACCATACCTGGCCAGTAGTAGTCTTGTCGAATTCCGTGGTAGGTTTTGTTAAAACCGTAGTGTGACAGTGCTCCGTGGGCCAGGTGTAGAATAGTGGGCCGCAGGCTGGTAGGAATCACTAGTTGTTCGACGTTGGCCCAATCGTCCTCCTCCTTCAGTTTACTGGGTCATATCTGCGGTAGAGCAACTCGTTCTCTAGGAAGAACCCAGGAATACTGTCAGGTTGAGTCTCAGCCTGGAAGAATAATGGTGTCAAGGTAAGATCTTCCCTCTGTAACTTACGGAACTCCAACGAGGTGAGATTTGGGGGTAGTTTCAGAGGGTCTTGAGGGACAGCGGTAGCAGTAGAGTCAGCTGGTTGCGGTCGTGCAGCTTGTGCACGGGTGGTCACTAAAACCGGAGGAGAAACTTCATCACTCTCTTGAACCTTTGCTGGAACATACTCAAAGATAGGATTATCCAATACAGAGGTACACACCTGGGGTTTGTCCATGACGATCAGGTTGGTCGGTTGCAGGTCTTCTGCCAAGTCGCTGCCCAGGAGAAGTTGCACTCCAGGCATGGAAAAAGGCCTTTCCCTGATAGCGACTTGGACTTCACCGGTCACGAAGGGACAATCCAGGTGGACTCTGGCGAGAGGATAAGGAGTAGTAGCAGTGAGGTCAGTGATGAAGACGGTTTCCCCGGTGTAGGCGACATTGGGCACAGCTGATTTCAAGATTATTGATTGAAGAGCCGCTGTGTCCCTCAAGATCTTCAGTTTGAAACGTCCCTCCGAATCTGAACCGTTGGTAGAGACAGTTCCAGGATACAGATGTTTACTGAAGAGAGAAAGATCATTAACATGAACACCAACATTCATCACAGGCTTACCGGACTTAGGAGGAGTCTGATTGGGTTTAGGAGATTCAGTATTACATCTGTATTGAGACTTACCACATTTATCTATGGTATGTCCATAGAGTCTACAATACTTACAGTACAATTGCGAGCTAGCTTGATCTTTCCAACTGTACCAAGACTTCTTACTGGTAGGTGGTTCTGGTGTCAGCCGGTGGATGAGGCTGTAGGTGTCAGCCGACTTCGCACATTTTATGTAGTCGGTCTCTTCCTTGTCTGCTAAATATAAACGGACAGGAGGAGGTACACGCCTCAAGAATTCTTCAACTAGCATGAGGTTGACGAGTTCTGCAAAGGTAGAGACATGTGCCGCTTCCAGCCATTTAAAAAAATACCTCTTTTTGGTATTAGCAAATTCTAGAAAGGTGGTGGTACTTGCCTTAAGGTGATCATGGAATTTTCGTCGGTAGCTTTCAGTGGAGAGAAGGTAGGCGTCCAACACTACTTGCTTCAGGGTCTGGTAGTCATTCTCAGACGCCAAAGTACTGAGTGTGACTGCAGCTCTACCTGTAAGATGTACTCTGAGAAGGGTAGCCCATTGGTCGGTAGGCCAGCTAAGTTGATTAGCTAGGGTCTCAAAGGTGATAAAGAATACGTCGATCTCTGACTACGAACGGTGGCATTAACTTACTTGCATGGGAGACATTGAAACTTACTGGAAGACTTGACTTAGCTTGCTGGCGTTGAGCTTAGTGTGTAGTTTCCAACTCTAGTTCTTGTCGACGACATGCTAGAGCCAAATCCGCTTGCTGTTTTTCATGCTCGCGTTGCATCTCCAGGTGGCGTTGCTTTGCTTCAAGCTGTATTCGCTCACGCTCTCTGAATAGGGCCATCTCCCGTTCCTGCTCTTTTTTCTTGATGGCAGCTGCTTCCTTTTGTTGCTCCCACTCGATCTTGGCAAGTTCGAGTTTGAGTTTCATAGTGGCCAAATCTTGTTTATCTGCAATAGTGTAATGTTCGTGAGTGTCAGAGTCTATTACCCCGTCATCTAAAAAGTGATCTAAGAGAAAGTTGTATATCTCATTCTTGTTGGCTCCATGGGGAACATCTAGTTGATACTCATGTGCAAGAGTTTGTAATTCGGTCCTCTCGGCACGACTTAAGTTCCCTATTTCACCTGCTGGATTAGTACGGAAAGCTTGGAGACGAAACATGATGAAAATTAGCAAATAAATGGACAACGAATATACTGTTGTGATATGGTGAATGTCTGAAACAGAACAACGTAGCAACTGGTACCTATCCTCTGGAATCTTTAACAATTAATGTTAATTCAAGATGGTAAATGATTAATAAATCAAGATCGCAGGAAATCTTGTACCCGGTACTCACTGTAGGAGAATAAGGGCAAGAAAATCTTACTAAGTAAGTGAAACTGAGTTTCTAAAACAAATGAAACATTTAATTGCTCCAAAAGTGAATTAGGTAGTCCAAGGATGTAGGCATACCTTGCCGAGTCTCTATAGGACATAAGCAAGTTTTTCCCACGGAAATGAAATATGATACTTACAGAAATAGCGAACTTTCGTGCTCTGAAAAAAAGAAAGCTATCAGAACATATCAGAAACCAGGATAGATCCAAGCACAGAGCCCTGTGGGACTCCACTGGTGACTTCACACCAATATGAGGTCTCACCCCCTCACTGTAACTCTATGCTTCCTATTGTTTAGGTACTCCCTTATCCACTGGAGCACCCTACCAGTTACTCCTGCCGGTTTCGCCAGCTAATGCATCAGTCTCTTTTGGGATATTGAGTCAAAGGCTTTCCAACAGTCCAAGAAAATGCAGTCCGCCCATCCTTCTCTTTCTTGCTTAATCTTTGTCACCTGATCATAGAATTCTATTAAGCCTGTAAGGCAAGATTTACCTTCCCTGAACCCATGTTGATGGGTTTTCACGAAGTCCCTTCTTTCCAGATGTGTTAGTAGGTTTTTTCGCATGATCTTCTCCATCACCTAGCATGGTATACAAGTAAAGGACACTGGCCTTCAGTGCCTCTTGTCTGTCACCCTTTTTGTATATATGTTTGTATATGTGTGTTGTGTGTGCGAGTGCGCGTGCGTGCGTATGTGTATGTGTGCACTCATCCAATTGTGCTTGCGGGGGCCGAGCTCTGGCTCTTTGGTCCCACCTCTCAACCGTCAATCAACAGGCGTACAGGTTCCTTCCCATGTGTGTGTGTGTGTGTGTGTGTGTGTGTGTGTGTGTGTGTGTGTGTGTGTGTGTGTGTGTGTGTGTGTGTGTGTGTGTGTGTGTGTGTGTGTGTACTCACCTATATGTACTCACCTATATGTGTCTGCAGGATCGAGCATTGACTCTTGGATCCCGCCTTTCGAGCATCAGTTGTTTACAGCAATGACTCCTATCCCATTTCCCTATCATACCTGGTTTTAAAATTATGAATAGTATTGGCTTCCACAACCTGTTCCTTAAGTGCATTCCATTTTCCCACTACTCTCACGCTAAAAGAAAACTTCCTAACATCTCTGTGACTCATCTGAGTTTCTAACTTCCATCCATGTCCCCTCGTTCTGTTACTATTCCGTGTGAACATTTCGTCTATGTCCACTCTGTCAATCCCTCTGAGTATTTTATACGTTCCTATCATGTCCCCCCTCTCCCTTCTTCTTTCTAGTGTCGTAAGGCATAGTTCCCCCAGGCGCTCCTCATACCCCATCCCTCGTAGCTCTGGGACGAGTCTCGTTGCAAACCTCTGAACCTTTTCCAGTTTCATTATGTGCTTCTTTAGATGGGGACTCCATGATGAGGCGGCATACTCTAAGACTGGCCTCACGTAGGCAGTGTAAAGAGCCCTAAATGCCTCCTTACTTAGGTTTCTGAATGATGTTCTAACTTTTGCCAGTGTAGAGTACGCTGCTGTCGTTATCCTATTTATATGTGCCTCAGGAGATAGATTAGGTGTTACGTCCACACCCAGGTCTCTTTCGCGCGTCGTCACAGGTAGGCTGTTCCCCTTCATTGTGTACTGTCCCTTTGGTCTCCTATCTCCTAGTCCCATTTCCATAACTTTACATTTGCTCGTGTTGAATTCCAGTAGCCATTTCTCTGACCATCTCTGCAACCTGTTCAGGTCCTCTTGGAGGATCCTGCAATCCTCATCTGTCACAACTCTTCTCATCAACTTTGCGTCATCCGCAAACATCGACATGTAGGACTCTACACCCGTAAACATGTCGTTAACATATACAAGAAATAGAATTGGTCCCAGCACCGATCCTTGTGGTACTCCACTTGTTACTGTTCGCCAGTCCGACTTCTCGCCCCTTACCGTAACTCTTTGGCTCCTTCCTGTTAGGTAGTTCCTTATCCATGCTAGGACCTTTCCCCCTACCCCCGCCTGCCTCTCGAGTTTGAATAGCAGTCTCATGTGCGGTACTGTATCAAAGGCTTTTTGGCAGTCCAGAAATATGCAGTCTGCCCAACCATCTCTGTCCTGTCTTATCCTCGTTATTTTATCATAGAATTCCAGAAGGTTTGTTAGGCACGATTTCCCTGTCCAGAACCCATGTTGATGCTTGTTCACAAATCTAATGTTCTCCAGGTGTGCAACCAGTCGTAGCCTAATTATTCTTTCCAGTATTTTACAGGGGATGCTTGTCAGTGATACAGGTCTATAGTTAAGTGCCTCCTCCCTATCGCCTTTCTTGAAGATCGGCACGACATTTGCCTTCTTCCAGCAACTGGGCAATTCTCCCGACATAAGTGACTCATTAAAGATCATTGCCAGAGGCACGCTGAGGGCCTGCGCTGCTTCTCTTAGTATCCACGGTGATACTTTGTCTGGTCCTACTGCTTTAGATGCATCTAGAGTTGTCAACTGTTTCATTACCTCCTCCACTGTCACCTCTATATCTGATAGTCTTTCATCTAGGGTAACCCCTTCCAACAATGGGAGCTGCTCGGGCTCGGTAGTGAACACTCCATGGAAACTGGCATTCAGTGCCTCACAGATTTCCTTGTCACTTTCAGTATATGTCCCCTCTGCCTTCCTTAGTCTTGTCACTTGGTCGTTCACCGACATTTTTCTTCTTATATGACTGTGTAGTAGCTTAGGTTGTTTTTTCGCTTTGATTGCAATATCGTTCTCATAGTCCCTTTCCGATGTCCGTCTGATGTTAATGTAATCGTTCCTAGCTCTGTTGCATCTGATCCTGTTGTCCTCTGTCCTTTGTCTTCTGTATTTCCTCCACTCCCGCCTGCTGGCCATTTTTGCTTCCTGACACTGTCTATTAAACCATGGGTTATTATATTCCTTCTTATTTTTTCCCTTTACTGTTGGTATAAATCTCTCTTCGGCCTCTTGGCATTTCTGTATGACTAGGTCCATCATATCTTGGACTGTTTTTCCTCTAATTTCTTCCTCCCACTGCACTTCTCCCAGATAGTCCCTTATCCTCCTATAGTCTCCTTTCCTGTAGTCAACTCTCCTTTCCCAGATCTCTTGTCCCATGGTCACAAGTTTGAATTCCATCATGTAGTCAAAGACTAGGACACAATGGTCACTGGCCCCTAGAGGTATTTCATGCTCCAAATTCTCGATATCTTCTACGTTCTGGGTGAAAATCAGGTCTAATAGGCTCGGTGCATCTCCTCCTCTTTCCCTTGTGTCTTCCTTCACATGCTGTGTTAGGAAATTCCTGTCTATAACATCTACTAATTTTGCTCCCCACGTTTCGTCCCCTCCATGGGGATTCCTTGATTCCCAATTTATCTCTCCATGATTTAGGTCCCCCATGATCAGCAGCTTCGCTCTCATTCTGTGGGCTAGTGTTGCTGCCTTCTGCAGTTCATCTATGCATGCCTTGTTGTTGTCATCATACTCCTGTCTGGGTCTTCTACTGTTTGGTGGGGGATTGTAGATTACCAAGATCACAATCTTCCTCCCATCTACTGTCAAAGTTCCATGTATAAAGCTTGTGCACTCATTGGTAACCCGATTTCCCAGGTCTTCAAACTTCCATTTCCGCTTTATTAGGAGTGCCACTCCCCCTCCCTGTCTCTGTGTCCTCTCTTTTCTTATCACCTGGTACCCTTCAGGAAAGATTGCATCTGAGATCATGTCATTAATTTTAGTTTCCACAATTGCAACTATGTCAGGATTTGCCTCACTCACTCTTTCTTTTATCTCTTCTGCTTTATTAGATACCCCATCAGCATTGGTGTACCAAACCTTGAGATTCTTCATGGAAACTCCTGTACCAGAGTTCTCCCTTCCTCTGGGGGTCTGGGGGGATCTGGGGGGTGTCTGGGGGGTGACTGGGGGCAGGGGGGACCTGGGGGATCTGGGGGGTGTCTGGGGGATGACTGGGGGTGGGGAGGATCCGGGGGTGTCCGGGGGGATCCGGGGGGTGTCTGGGGGGGTCCGGGGGGTGTATGGGGGGTGAAAGAGGTCGGGAGGGGTGCTTGGGGGGTTAATGGGGGCTGGGCTTCTAGGAAGGTAGGTAGGAGGGTTTGGGGTAGGGCCTGGGTAGGTAGGTCTGGAGTAGGAAGGGCATACTGGGTCTGAAGATTAGGGAGGGTCTGATAGGCATAGAGGGGTTGCAGATAGCGTAAGGTTGGGAGTCAGATAGAGGTTGAGAGGTCGGGAGGGGGAAGGATAGAGAGGGTGGGGGGAACCTCCCACCCCCCTCGCAAGGGTGGGGGGTCACATGGAAGGAGAGGGGATGAGGAGGGGTGAGGGCTGGGTAGGTTTTGGGGGTTGAGGGGATGAGGGCTGGGTGGGTTTTTGGGGTTGAGGGGATGAGGGCTGGGTGGGTTTTGGGGGTTGAGGGAATGAGGGCTGGGCGGGTTTTGGGGGTTGAGGTGATGAGGGGGTCCTTTGAATGTGGGATGAAATTGACTGCAGTGGGGTCAGAGGGGTCAAGGGAGGTGTTGGGGAGATAAGCCGGGGCAAGGAGGTCTGATTTGGGGAGGGAGTAACCTGAGAAGCAGTTGTGAGAAGCTGGTTATCCTGGGGTGGATTAGCAGTGGGGCGTGTACCTATGCTCAAATGGGAAGAGTTGTATCGTGGAAGTTTGCTTGCTCTGTGGGCTACCTGCTCCTCCTTCGTCATGAATTTGTCAATATATACGTTGAAGTAACTTTCGCTACCTCTGAGCAAGTGTTTGTGATTCAGTATGTAATCAACTGCCTCTTCGTTGGTGAACTGCACCAGGACAGGACGTTTTCTGTTACAGTTGTATGGTCCAATGCGGCGGTGGACTTCCACTTCATTCCCTGCCATATGGGCTCTCATGTCCCTCAAAATCCCCTGTAGCTCCAAATCCTCAATCTCCATCCTTTCCTGCCTGGATGGTGCCCTGACTTCAAGCAATCCATGAATTATGATTGTCCTCTTTCTCAGGTCAGGGTCATGCTGGTAGCCCCCTCCCTGGCTGACCCCCACCCCTCCCACTCCCGCTACTCCACCTACTCCTACTACCCCTTCCCCTGCCAAGCCTCCCCCATGCCTGCCAAATTCATTAGCAAGCCTAGTTATTTCTCCTTGCCATTCTACCCTGCTCTTTCTGATTTCCTCTTGAATATAATCCCTAAACTCTTGTTTGAGTCTTTGAACCTCGTCCTGTATCTTGTTAAAGATTTCACTTTTGATCCCCTGGATTAGATCACCTACCCAGACATCCCTCTTCTCTACAAATTTCCCAATCATCTTCTCCACAAACCTATCTTCTTCTTCAATCATAATACTGCTGGACCTAGACGCCCTTCCTGACCTAGTCATTGCTATAATCCAACCTTACCCACAGGGAGGCTCCAAGTATCTTACCGTCCTGCTAACACAATAGGTGAGTGAATCTCCACAAGTCTCCCACGTGGTGATGGGTTGCTGCCGGGGATGAGGTCACGGTCAGAGGGTGAGGTCACGGTCAGAGGTCGATGAGGCCCGCTCCACGCTGTACACTGCCACAGTATTTCACTATTTTCAAATACGCTACTTATACTGTTTTTCTTCACTACCTTATGGCTTTGGTCAAAACCCAACGGTTTTTTCTTTCACTTGTACACACTTTTTCACTTCGAAGTTGCCTGATTACCCCTCCCACTCCATTAGTAAACCAGGAGCTCCCAAACCCACGTCCATCCAACGCGATGGTCAAACAACGTGTGTGTGTGTGTGTGTGTGTGTGTGTGTGTGTGTGTGTGTGTGTGTGTGTGTGTGTGTGTGTGTGTGTGTGTTGTGTGTTTGTGTGTGTGGTGTGGTGACTTCCAACTCTCTCCTTCTTTGGAATGATCTCCTAAATCCCCCTTTATGAATTAGTATCTTCTGCCTCCCTTTCAGCAGTCGTGACCCCCCCCCCCCCTCTCTCTCTCTCTCTCTCTCTCCCTCTCTCTCTCTCTCTCTCCCTCTCTCTCTCTCTCTCTCTCTCTCTCTCTCCTCTCTCTCTCTCTCTCTCCTTCTCTCTCTCTCTCTTAAAACTCTCTCTCTCTCTCTTCTCTCTCTCTCTCTCTACTCCTCTCTCTCTCCTCTTCTCTCTCTCCCCTCTCTCTCTCTCTCTCTCTCTCTCTCTCTCTCTCTCTCTCTCTCTCGTCTCTCTCTCTCTCTCTCTCTCCTCTCTCATCTCTCTCTCTCTCTCCCTGCAGATCACCCAATCTGCTGCAAAATGAAGTCCTAATCCAACATCAGTGACGCTCCACCACTGATTCCATGGAGACACGTGTAGCTCTTCTACACTGCTTGAAGTCACTTATTACCAACGCCCATCCTCTGCTCATATCCTGAGATTACTCACCTAGTCTATTTAAGTATTGAATATATATATATATACATATATATTATATATATATATTATATAGTATATATATATATATAGATACATATATATATATATAATGCAGTCGTATACTATATATACTATATATATATATATATATATCTATATATATATCGAAAGTATATATATATATATATATATATATATATATATATATATATATATATATATATATATGTATATGCGAACAAGCCTGAATGGTCCCCAGGAATATATGCGAATGAATATAATTCATATATATATATATATATTCATATATATATATTTTCATATATATATATTAATATATATATATATAAATGTATGTCGTACCTAGTAGCCAGAATGCACTTCTCAGCCTACTATGCAAGGCCCGATTTGCCTAATAAGTCAAGTTTTCCTGAATTAATATATTTTCTCAAATTTTTTTCTTATGAAATGATAAAGCTACCCATTTCATTATGTATTGAGGTAAATTTTTTTTTTATTGGAGTTAAATTAACGTAGATATATGACCGAACCTAACCAACCCTACCTAACCTAACCTAACCTATCTTTATAGGTTAGGTTCGGTTAGGTAGCCGAAAAAAGGTAAGTTAGGTTAGGTTGGGTAGGTTAGATAGTCGAAAACAAATTATTTCATGAAAACTTGGCTTATTAGGCAAATCGGGCCTTGCATAGTAGGGTAGGCTGAGAAGTGCGTTTCTGGCTACTAGGTACGACATATATAGATATATATATATATTATATATATATATATATATATATTATATATATTATATATATATATATAATATATATATATATATATATGTCGTACCTAGTAGCCAGGAAACTCACTTTTTGGCCTACTATGCAAGGCCCGATTTGCCTAATAAGCCAATTTTTCCTGAATTAATATATTTTCTCTATTTTTTTTCTTATGAATGATAAAGCTACCCATTTCATTACGTACGAGGTTAATTTTCTTCATTGGTGTTAAAATTAAGGTAGATATATGACCGAAACCTAACTAACCCTACCTAACCTAACCTAACTATCTTTATTGCTTAGGTTAGGTTAGGTAGCCGAAAAAGTTAGGTTAGGTTAGGTTAGGTAGGTTAGGTAGTCGAAAAACAATTAATTCATGAAAACTTGGCCTATTAGGCAAATCGGGCCTTGCATAGTAGGCTGAGAAGTTCGTTCTTGCTACAGAACGTTCTGGCTAAAATGTGCAATCACTTTTTCAGTAGGATCTCTATTAATCAATAGATAAGTATCCGTGTCTTCCAGGAGTAACTCCATTTTTCGGACATTGTCATCTTTATTCATAATAACTACAGAATTTGACTTATCAGCCTTGGTAATATGTAATGAACTATCTTTTTTGAGTACTCACTTTGGTACCTTCAATAAAAATTCACTTGTGAGACTGAGGTGAATTGTATGCTTCCGTTTTTGGACATTATGATTCATAGAGTCACTAGAAAGTTCAAATTGAATGTGTATAGGAAACCCTACCACGTGGGGTCGTATGTTCACATTTTATTCGAATCATCATAGTAAAGTTAAATCAGGCAGTATTTTCAGGAATGTTTCCTCGAGCTTTGAGGGTATGCAGCCCTGAGTTTTTTGATGAAGAGATTGCTAAAATATATGAAATCGGGAAGAGTTTACAATATCCTAAGAGTTTTTGGATTTCTTGTTTGAACAAGCCAAGCGTACGTTTAATAATCGCATCCCTAAGGCGAAACCAGAAATTATTAACTCATTGGTAGCACCTTATGCGAGGGGACTTGAAAAATTGTCTTTGATTTTTAAGAAACTTAATATAAATTAGGTGTTCACTAATAGTACGATCAAATCCAATTTAATAAAAAACTCCCCCTGATACAGCAGGTTGCGTGTATTCAATTCCCTGCAATGATTGTGATTCTGTGTACCTTGGAACAAACAGGAAAGTCCTTACAATTGCGGTTGTCACAACATGCTTATAGTATAAGAACTGACCAAACGTCTAATGTATTGTATCTACATACGAATTATGCGATCACAATATTAACTGGAATGGTGCAAAAAGCATTACCAATTGTGGGGATTTCGTGGAAAGGAATTTTATTGAGTCTGCTCTAATCAGTCAGTTTCCAAATCTTCTTAATGTTAGTACTGGATTGTACAAACTTGATCCATTTTTAAAGTTATAATATTTCACAACAGTTTAAGAAAAAACTCTTAACTGTTAGAGAGGCTTACAATGTCTCATTATAATTTTATATTTATATATTCATATTGCGTGTTCATGAAGCTTTTTCTTAATCTTTCATCCTTATTCTCGGACCGCTTAATCCTCTTTGACCATTCCAAGTTAAGCTATACCTGTCTCTGGTTAATTCTTTCCCTATGGTTGGGTTGGTCAGGTGTCGGCCTATATATCCTCCCCCTTCCCTTCTCCTCTTGTCAGTCTGGTGTTGACAAAGGCTCTAACGAGTCGAAACGTTCACCTCCTTCATTTTTCTCTGTGGATTTCCGCATAAAAGGATCAGTGTTTTGTGATCGTCAATTGCGCATATATATATATAGATATATATATATATATATATATATATATATATATATATATATATATATATATATATAATATATTAGATATATATATAA
>WNGS01005320.1:23536-48853 GCA_020271785.1 Procambarus virginalis | reverse complement strand
CCATGGTCACTACTGTGGGGGACCATGTCACTACTGTGGGGGACCATGGTCACTACTGTGGGGGACCATGGTCACTACTGTGGGGGACCATGGTCACTACTGTGGGGGACCATGGTCACTACTGTGGGGGACCATGGTCACTACTGTGGGGGACCAGGTCACTACTGTGGGGGACCAGGGTCACTACTGTGGGGGACCATGGTCACTACTGTGGGGGACCAGGGTCACTACTGTGGGGGACCATGGTCACTACTGTGGGGGACCAGGGTCACTACTGTGGGGGACCATGGTCACTACTGTGGGGGACCAGGGTCACTACTGTGGGGGACCATGGTCACTACTGTGGGGACCAAGGTCACTACTACTGTGGGGGACCATGGTCACTACTGTGGGGACCAAGGTCACTACTACTGTGGGGGACCATGGTCACTACTGTGGGGGACCAAGGTCACTACTACTGGGGGGACCAAGGTCACTACTACTGTGGGGGACCATGGTCACTACTGTGGGGGACCATGGTCACTACTGTGGGGGACCAGGGTCACTACTGTGGGGGACATGGTCACTACTGTGGGGGACCATGGTCACTACTGTGGGGGACCATGGTCACTACTGTGGGGGACCATGGTCTACTACTGTGGGGGACCATGGTCACTACTGTGGGGGACCAAGGTCACTACTGTGGGGGACCAGGTCACTATACTGTGGGGGACCATGGTCACTACTGTGGGGACCATGGTCACTACTGTGGGGGACCATGGTCACTACTGTGGGGGACCATGGTCACTACTGTGGGGGACCATGGTCACTACTGTGGGGGACCAGGTCACTACTGTGGGGGACCATGGTCACTACTGTGGGGGACCAGGGTCACTACTGTGGGGGACCATGGTCACTACTGTGGGGGACCATGGTCACTACTGTGGGGGACCAGGTCACTACTGTGGGGGACCAGGGTCACTACTACTGTGGGGGACCAGGTCACTACTGTGGGGGACCATGGTCACTACTGTGGGGGACCATGGTCACTACTGTGGGGGACCATGGTCACTACTGTGGGGGACCAGGTCACTACTGTGGGGGACCATGGTCACTACTGTGGGGGACCATGGTCACTACTGTGGGGGACCATGGTCACTACTGTGGGGGACCAGGGTCACTACTGTGGGGGACCAGGGTCACTACTGTGGGGGACCATGGTCACTACTGTGGGGGACCAGGGTCACTACTGTGGGGGACCATGGTCACTACTGTGGGGGACCAGGGTCACTACTGTGGGGGACCATGGTCACTACTGTGGGGGACCAGGGTCACTACTGTGGGGGACCATGGTCACTACTGTGGGGGACCAGGGTCACTACTGTGGGGGACCATGGTCACTACTGTGGGGGACCAGGTCACTACTACTGTGGGGGACCATGGTCACTACTGTGGGGGACCAGGTCACTACTGTGGGGGACCAAGGTCACTACTGTGGGGGACCAGGTCACTACTGTGGGGGACCAAGGTCACTACTGTGGGGACCAAGGTCACTACTACTGTGGGGGACCAGGGTCACTACTGTGGGGGACCATGGTCACTACTGTGGGGGACCATGGTCACTACTGTGGGGGACCATGGTCACTACTGTGGGGGACCATGGTCACTACTGTGGGGGACCATGGTCACTACTGTGGGGGACCATGGTCACTACTGTGGGGGACCAAGGTCACTACTGTGGGGGACCAGGGTCACTACTGTGGGGGACCAGGGTCACTACTGTGGGGGACCATGGTCACTACTGTGGGGGACCAAGGTCACTACTGTGGGGGACCAGGGTCACTACTGTGGGGACCAAGGTCACTACTACTGTGGGGGACCATGGTCACTACTGTGGGGACCAAGGTCACTACTATGTGGGGGACCATGGTCACTACTGTGGGGGACCAGGGTCACTACTGTGGGGGACCATGGTCACTACTGTGGGGGACCAGGGTCACTACTGTGGGGGACCATGGTCACTACTGTGGGGGACCAGGGTCACTACTGTGGGGGACCATGGTCACTACTGTGGGGGACCATGGTCACTACTGTGGGGGACCATGGTCACTACTGTGGGGGACCAGGGTCACTACTGTGGGGACCAGGGTCACTACTGTGGGGGACCAGGGTCACTACTGTGGGGGACCAGGGTCACTACTGTGGGGGACCAAGGTCACTACTGTGGGGGACCAGGGTCACTACTGTGGGGGACCATGGTCACTACTGTGGGGGACCAGGGTCACTACTGTGGGGGACCATGGTCACTACTGTGGGGGACCATGGTCACTACTGTGGGGGACCAGGGTCTACTACTGTGGGGGACCATGGTCACTACTGTGGGGGACCAGGGTCACTACTGTGGGGGACCAAGGTCACTACTGTGGGGGACCAGGGTCACTACTGTGGGGGACCAAGGTCACTACTGTGGGGGACCAAGGTCACTACTGTGGGGGACCAGGGTCACTACTGTGGGGGACCAGGTCACTACTGTGGGGGACCATGGTCACTACTGTGGGGGACCATGGTCACTACTGTGGGGGACCAAGGTCACTACTGTGGGGGACCAGGGTCACTACTGTGGGGGACCATGGTCACTACTGTGGGGGACCAAGGTCACTACTGTGGGGGACCAGGGTCACTACTGTGGGGGACCAGGGTCACTACTGTGGGGGACCAGGGTCACTACTGTGGGGGACCAAGGTCACTACTACTGTGGGGGACCATGGTCACTACTGTGGGGGACCAAGGTCACTACTACTGTGGGGGACCATGGTCACTACTGTGGGGACCAAGGTCACTACTACTGTGGGGGACCAAGGTCACTACTGTGGGGGACCATGGTCACTACTGTGGGGGACCATGGTCACTACTACTGTGGGGGACCAGGGTCACTACTGTGGGGGACCAAGGTCACTACTACTGTGGGGGACCAAGGTCACTACTACTGTGGAGGACCATGGTCACTACTGTGGGGGACCATGGTCACTACTGTGGGGGACCATGGTCACTACTGTGGGGACCAGGTCACTACTGTGGGGGACCAGGGTCACTACTGTGGGGGACCAGGTCACTACTGTGGGGGACCAGGGTCACTACTGTTGGGGACCAAGGTCACTACTACTGTGGGGGACCATGGTCACTACTGTGGTGGACCAAGGTCACTACTACTGTGGGGGACCATGGTCACTACTGTGGTGGACCAAGGTCACTACTACTGTGGGGGACCATGGTCACTACTGTTGGGGGACCAAGGTCACTACTACTGTGGGGGACCAAGGTCACTACTGTGGGGGACCATGGTCACTACTGTGGGGGACCATAGTCACTACTACTGTGAGGGACCAGGGTCACTACTGTGGGGGACCATGGTCACTACTGTGGAGGACCATGGTCACTACTGTGGGGGACCATGGTCACTACTGTGGGGGACCATGGTCACTACTACTGTGGGGGACCATGGTCACTACTGTGGGGGACCAAGGTCACAACTGTGGGGGACCAAGGTCACTACTGTGGGGGACCATGGTCACTACTGTGGGGGACCATGGTCACTACTGTGGGGGACCATGGTCACTACTGTGGGGGACCATGGTCACTACTGTGGGGGACCATGGTCACTACTGTGGAGGACCAGGGTCCCTACTGTGGGGGACCATGGTCACTACTGTGGGGGACCAAGGTCACTACTGTGGGGGACCAAGGTCACTACTGTGGGGGACCATGGTCACTACTGTTGGGGACCAAGGTCACTACTACTGTGGGGGACCATGGTCACTACTGTGGGGGACAAGGTCACTACTACTGTGGGGGACCATGGTCACTACTACTGTGGGGGACCAAGGTCACTACTGAGGGGGACCATGGTCACTACTGTGGGGGACCAAGGTCACTACTGTGGGGGACCATGGTCACTACTGTGGTGGACCATGGTCACTACTGTGGGGGACCATGGTCACTACTGTGGGGGACCATGGTCACTACTGTGGGGGACCATTTTCACTAATGGGGGACCATGGTCACTACTGTGGAGGACCATGGTCACTACTGTGGTGGACCATGGTCACTACTGTGGGGGACCAAGGTCACTACTGTGGGGGACCAGGGTCACTACTGTTGGGGACCAAGGTCACTACTACTGTGGGGGACCATAATCACTACTGTAGGGGACCATGGTCACTACTGTGGGGGACCAAGGTCACTACTGTGGGGGACCATGGTCACTACTGTGGGGGACCAAGGTCACTACTACTGTGGGGGACCAAGGTCACTACTGTGGGGGACCAAGGTCACTACTGTTGGGGACCAAGGTCACTACTGTGGGGGACCATGGTCACTACTGTGGGGGACCAAGGTCACTACTACTGTGGGGGACCAGGGTCACTACTGTGGGGGACCAAGGTCACTACTGTGGGGGACCATGGTCACTACTGTGGGGGACCATGGTCACTACTACTGTGGGGGACCATGGTCACTACTGTGGGGGACCAAGGTCACTACTGTGGGGGACCATGGTCACTACTGTGGGGGACCATGGTCACTACTGTGGGGGACCAGGGTCACTACTGTGGGGGACCATGGTCACTACTGTGGGGGACCAGGGTCACTACTGTGGGGGACCATGGTCACTACTGTGGGGGACCAGGGTCACTACTGTGGGGGACCATGGTCACTACTGTGGGGGACCAGGTCACTACTGTGGGGGACCATGGTCACTACTGTGGGGGACCATGGTCACTACTGTGGGGGACCATGGTCACTACTGTGGGGGACCAAGGTCACTACTGTGGGGGACCAGGGTCACTACTGTGGGGGACCAGGGTCACTACTGTGGGGGACCAGGGTCACTACTGTGGGGGACCATGGTCACTACTGTGGGGGACCAGGGTCACTACTGTGGGGGACCATGGTCACTACTGTGGGGGACCAGGGTCACTACTGTGGGGGACCATGGTCACTACTGTGGGGGACCATGGTCACTACTGTGGGGGACCAGGGTCACTACTACTGTGGGGGACCATGGTCACTACTGTGGGGGACCAGGGTCACTACTGTGGGGGACCAAGGTCACTACTGTGGGGGACCAGGGTCACTACTGTGGGGGACCAAGGTCACTACTGTTGGGGACCAAGGTCTCACTACTGTGGGGGACCAGGGTCACTACTGTGGGGGACCAGGGTCACTACTGTGGGGGACCATGGTCACTACTGTGGGGGACCATGGTCACTACTGTGGGGGACCAAGGTCACTACTGTGGGGGACCAGGGTCACTACTGTGGGGGACCATGGTCAATACTGTGGGGGACCAAGGTCACTACTGTGGGGGACCAGGGTCACTACTGTGGGGGACCAGGGTCACTACTGTGGGGGACCAGGGTCACTACTGTTGGGGACCAAGGTCACTACTACTGTGGGGGACCATGGTCACTACTGTGGGGGACCAAGGTCACTACTACTGTGGGGGACCATGGTCACTACTGTTGGGGACCAAGGTCACTACTACTGTGGGGGACCAAGGTCACTACTGTGGGGGACCATGGTCACTACTGTGGGGGACCATGGTCACTACTACTGTGGGGGACCAGGGTCACTACTGTGGGGGACCAAGGTCACTACTACTGTGGGGGACCAAGGTCACTACTACTGTGGAGGACCATGGTCACTACTGTGGAGGACCATGGTCACTACTGTGGGGGACCATGGTCACTACTGTGGGGACCAAGGTCACTACTGTGGGGGACCAGGGTCACTACTGTGGGGGACCAGGGTCACTACTGTAGGGGACCAGGGTCACTACTGTGGGGACCAAGGTCACTACTACTGTGGGGGACCATGGTCACTACTGTGGTGGACCAAGGTCACTACTACTGTGGGGGACCATGGTCACTACTGTTGGGGACCAAGGTCACTACTACTGTGGGGGACCAAGGTCACTACTGTGGGGGACCTTGGTCACTACTGTGGGGGACCATAGTCACTACTACTGTGAGGGACCAGGGTCACTACTGTGGGGGACCATGGTCACTACTGTGGAGGACCATGGTCACTACTGTGGGGGACCATGGTCACTACTCTCGAGGACCATGGTCACTACTACTGTGGGGGACCATGGTCACTACTGTGGAGGACCAAGGTCACTACAACTGTGGGGGACCAAGGTCACTACTATTGTGGAGGACCATGGTCACTACTGTGGGGGACCATGGTCACTACTGTGGGGGACCATGGTCACTACTGTGGGGGACCATGGTCACTACTGTGGGGGACCATGGTCACTACTGTGGAGGACCAGGGTCCCTACTGTGGGGGACCATGGTCACTACTGTGGGGGACAAAGGTCACTACTGTGGGGGACCAAGGTCACTACTGTGGGGGACCATGGTCACTACTGTGGGGACCAAGGTCACTACTACTGTGGGGACCATGGTCACTACTACTGTGGGGGACCAAGGTCACTACTGTGGGGGACCATGGTCACTACTGTGGGGGACCAAGGTCACTACTGTGGGGGACCATGGTCACTACTGTGGGGGACCATGGTCACTACTGTGGGGGACCATGGTCACTACTGTGGGGGACCATGGTCACTAATGGGGGACCATGGTCACTACTGTGGGGGACCAAGGTCACTACTGGGGGGACCATGGTCACTACTGTGGGGGACCATGGTCACTACTGTGGGGGACCATGGTCACTACTGTGGGGGACCATGGTCACTACTGTGGGGGACCAAGGTCACTACTGTGGGGGACCAGGGTCACTACTGTGGGGGACCATGGTCACTACTGTGGTGGACCATGGTCACTACTGTGGGGGACCAAGGTCACTACTGTGGGGGACCAAGGTCACTACTACTGTGGGGGACCAGGGTCACTACTACTGTGGGGGACCAGGGTCACTACTGTGGGGGACCAAGGTCACTACCTACTGTGGGGGACCATGTCACTACTGTGGGGACCATGGTCACTACTGTGGGGGACCAAGGTCACTACTGTGGGGGACCAAGGTCACTACTACTGTGGGGGACCAGGTCACTACTGTGGGGGACCATGGTCACTACTACTGTGGGGGACCAGGGTCACTACTGTGGGGGACCAAGGTCACTACTACTGTGGGGACCAAGGTCACTACTACTGTGGGGGACCATGGTCACTACTGTGGGGACCATGGTCACTACTGTGGGGGACCATGGTCACTACTGTGGGGACCAAGGTCACTACTGTGGGGACCAGGGTCACTACTGTGGGGGACCAAGGTCACTACTGTGGGGGACCAGGGTCACTACTGTGGGGACCAAGGTCTACTACTGTGGGGGACCATGGTCACTACTGTGGGGACAAGGGTACTACTGTGGGGGACCATGGTCACTACTGTGGGGGACCAAGTCACTACTGTGGGGGACCATGGTCACTACTGTGGGGGACCAAGGTCACTACTACTGTGGGGGACCAGGTCACTACTGTGGGGGACCATGGTCACTACTGTGGGGGACCATGGTCACTACTGTGGGGGACCAGGGTCACTACTGTGGGGGACCATGGTCACTACTGTGGGGGACCATGGTCACTACTGTGGGGGACCATGGTCACTACTGTGGGGGACCATGGTCACTACTGTGGGGGACCAAGGTCACTACTACTGTGGGGGACCATGGTCACTACTGTTGGGGACCAGGTCACTACTACTGTGGGGGACCAAGGTCACTACTGTGGGGGACCATGGTCACTACTGTGGGGGACCATGGTCACTACTGTGGGGGACCAGGGTCACTACTGTGGGGGACCATGGTCACTACTGTGGGGGACCATGGTCACTACTGTGGGGGACCATGGTCACTACTGTGGGGGACCATGGTCACTACTGTGGGGGACCAGGGTCACTACTGTGGGGGACCAAGGTCACTACTACTGGGGGACCATGGTCACTACTGTGGGGACCATGGTCACTACTGTGGGGGACCATGGTCACTACTGTGGGGGACCATGGTCACTACTGTGGGGGACCATGGTCACTACTGTGGGGGACCAGGGTCACTACTGTGGGGGACCATGGTCACTACTGTGGGGGACCAAGGTCACTACTGTGGGGGACCAAGGTCACTACTGTGGGGGACCATGGTCACTACTGTTGGGGACCAAGGTCACTACTACTGTGGGGGACCATGGTCACTACTGTGGGGGACCAAGGTCACTACTACTGTGGGGGACCATGGTCACTATACTGTGGGGGACCAGGGTCACTACTGTGGGGGACCATGGTCACTACTGTGGGGACCATGGTCACTACTGTGGGGACCATGGTCACTACTGTGGGGGACCATGGTCACTACTACTGTGGGGGACCATGGTCACTACTGTGGNATGACGGCACGCATAGACGAGATATAAAACACCTAAATTATTGGATCGTCTCAAGCTCTCCAAATGTACTCTCTAGAAAGGAGACGAGAGAGATACCAAATAATATACACGTGGAAAATACTGGAGGGCCAGGTCCAAATCTACACAGTAAAATAACAACGTACTGGAGTGAACGATATGGAAGAAAATGCAAGATTGAACCAGTGAAGAGAGCAGAGGTGCCATAGGCACAATCAGAGAAACACTGTATAAACATCAGAGGTCCGCGGTTGTTCAACGTCCTCCCAGCGACTATAAGAAATATTGCCGGAACAACCGTGGACATCTTCAAGAGAAAACTGGACTGTTTCCTAAGAGAAGTCCCGGATCAGCCGGGCTGTGGTGGGTATGTGGCTCTGCGGGCCGCTCCAAGCAACAGCCTGGTGGATCAAACTCTCACAAGTCGAGCCTGGCTCGGGCCGGGCTTGGGGAGTAGAAGAACTCCCAGAACCCCATCAACCAGGTATCAACCAGGTATCTACTGTAGGGGACCAAGGTCACTACTACTGTGGGGGACCAAGGTCATACTGTGGGGGACCAGGGTCACTACTGTGGGGGACCAGGGTCACTACTGTGGGGGGACCATGGTCACTACTGTGAGGGACCAGAGTCACTACTGTGGGGGCCATGGTCACTACTGTGGGGGACCAAGGTCACTACTGTGGGGGACCAGGGTCACTACTGTTGGGGACCAAGGTCACTACTACTGTGGGGGACCAAGGTCACTACTGTGGAGGACCATGCTCACTACTGTGGGGGACCAAGGTCACTACTACTGTGGGGGACCATGGTCACTACTGTGGGGGACCATGGTCACTACTGTGGGGGACCATGGTCACTACTGTGGGGGACCATGGTCACTACTGTGGGGGTCCAAGGTCACTACTGTTGGGGACCAAGGTCACTACTACTGTGTGGGACCATGGTCACTATACTGTGGGGGACAAGGTCACTACTGTTGGGGACCAAGGTCACTACTACAGTGGGGGACCATAGTCACTAATGTGGGGGACCAGGGTCACTACTGGGGAACCATGGTCGCTACTGTGGGGGACCATGGTCACTACTGTGGGGTACCAAAGTCACTACTGTTGGGGACCAAGGTCACTACTACTGTGGGGGACCAAGTTCACTACTGTGGGGGACCATGGTCACTACTGTGGGGGACCAAGGTCACTACTGTAGGGGAGCAAGGTCACTACTACTGAGTGGGACCAGGGTCACTACTGTGGAGGACCAGGGTCACTACTGTGGGGGACCAGGGTCACTACTGTGGGGGACCAGGGTCACTACTGTGGGGGACCAAGGTCACTACTGTGGAGGACCATGGTCACTACTGTGGGGGGCCATGGTCACTACTGTGGGGGACCAGGGTCACTACTGTGGGGGACCAAGGTCACTACTGTGTTGGATCAAGGTCACTACTGTGGGGGACCAAGGTCACTACTGTGGGGGACCAGGGTCACTACTGTGGGGGACCAGGGTCACTACTGTGGGTTACCAGGGTCACTACTGTGGGGAACCAGGGTCACTACTGTGGGGGACCAAGGTCACTACTACTGTGGGGGACCATGGTCACTACTGATGGGGACCAGGGTCACTACTGTGGGGGACCAAGGTCATTACTACTGTGGGGGACCATGGTCACTACTGTGTAGACCAAGGTCACTACTGTGGGGGACCAGGGTCACTACTGTGGGGGACCAGGGTCACTACTGTGGGGGACGAGGGCCACTACTACTGTGGGGGACCTGAGTCACTACTGTGGGGAACCAGGGTCACTACTGTGAGGGACCAAGGTCACTACTGTGGGGGACCAGGGTCACTACTGTGGGGGACCAGGGTCACTACTGTGAGGGACCATGGTCACTACTGTGGGGGACCATGGTCACTACTGTGGGGGACCATGGTCACTACTGTGGGGGACCAGGGTCACTACTGTTGGGGACCAAGGTCACTACTACTGTGGGGGACCATGGTCACTACTGTGGGGGACCAAGGTCACTACTGTGGGGGACCAAGGTCACTACTGTGGGGGACCATGGTCACTACTGTGGGGGACCATGGTCACTACTGTGGGGGACCATGGTCACTACTGTGGGGGACCATGGTCACTACTGTGGGGGACCAAGGTCACTACTACTGTGGGGGACCATGGTCACTACTGTGGGGGACCAAGGTCACTACTACTGTGGGGGACCAAAGTCACTACTACTGTGGGGAACCAGGGTCACTACTGTGGGGGACCAGGGTCACTACTGTGGGGGACCAAGTCAATACTATAATAAAAGTGGTAATAAAAGTATGTGTTTGCGGGAGAAAGGAATTGGCAAAATGATCAGGGAAGAGAAGGGCCTCAAAATAACAATTCACTTAGGGTATATTACACAAACAGTAGAAGTCTAAGAAATAAAATTAACGAATTAAATGCTCTTGTCTGCACAGAAAAAATAGATATTATTGCACTTACCGAAACGTGGATGAATGCTGATAATAGAGAACTATTAGCCGAATATCAAATAAATGGATTTAAACTATTTCACACAGATAGATATATTAGACGAGGTGGGGGAGTAGCCATATACGTTAGGGACAATTTGAAATGTAGTCTCAAAGAGGGAATCAAAACTGAGCCACACACAGAAACTATTTGGATAGAATTAAACGAAAAAGCAAATAATATTATAATTGGAGTTATATATAGGCCACCAAATTTAGACAGAATGGAAGCAAACATCTATGGGATGAAATATCTAGGGCATCTAGATCTAACAGTATTTATGTCATGGGTGACTTTAATTTGAGTGGAATAAACTGGTTGAACAAAACAGGGAATAGTGAAGCAGAAGATTTTCTAGAATTAATTGACGATTGCTTTCTTACGCAACACATTAAGGAACCAACACGGGAAAATAATATTTTAGATTTAGTGTTAACTAACAGGGAAACACAAATTAATGACATCGAAATAGGGAGTGAGCTAGGGAACAGTGATCACAAAGAAATCAGATTTGGCATAGAATGGAATAGACCTGTAGGAGAAAATTCTGTTAAAGTGCCAGATTTTCGAAAAGCTGATTTTAATAGCCTAAGAAATTTTTTGGGTCAAATTGATTGGAAAGTCTTGGGTATGGGGTGGGGCCGGTCTTGGAGCGAGACATGAACCCAGCGATAGGTGATGTAAATGGGGATTTCGATGTAGATTCAATTTATAACGTATTTAAGAATATTCTAAACAAAGCACAGGAACGTAGTATACCACACAAATTGAATAGATCGATTACTAATGACCCAAAGTGGATAACAAAGAATTTGAAGAATCTTATAGGTAAAAAGAGAGCTTGGTACAAGAGGATTAAAAATGGGGAGGTCACTTTAGAACAGGAATTCGTACAACTAGTTAGAAATGTTAAAAAAGAGATAAGGAAAGCAAAAAGAAACTATGAAGTTCGTATAGCAGGGCAAGCAAAGACAAATCCTAAAGGGTTTTTTCAGTTATATCGAACTAAGACTAGGGAAAGGATAGGTCCATTAAAAACTGAGACAGGTCAAATAACAGATAGTGATGAAGAGATGAGTAGTATTTTTAATAAATATTTTGTATCTGTATTTACTAAAGAGGAACTTAACAATATGCCTTCAGCCCAACAAGTCTATGTGGGTGGGGACGAGGACAGGTTGACGAGTTTAGCAGTTACCAGGGAGGATGTTCTTAAACAAATAGTAAAACTCAAACCAAACAAATCCCCAGGGCCGGATGAAGTGTTTGCCAGAGTGCTGAAAGAATGCAAAGAGGAGCTTTGTGACCCACTGTCAATCATATTTAATAAATCAATAGAGTCAGGCACAGTGCCAGAGTTTTGGAAAGTTGCTAATGTGATACCAGTTTTTAAGAAAGGAGATAGATCACTTGCGTCTAACTATCGACCAATTAGCTAACGTCTATTGTGGGAAAGTTACTCGAATCTATAATAGCAAATAAAATTCGTCTTCATCTTGAAAAACATAAATTAATAATTGAGTCGCAACATGGTTTTATAAATGGCCGTTCATGTTTAACAAATTTGTTATCTTTTTATTCTAGCATAGTTGAGGCAGTTGATAGTGGTAAGGATTGTGATGTTGTGTACCTTGACTTTAGCAAAGCTTTCGATACAGTGCCACATGAAAGACTGATTAAAAAGATAGAGGCTCATGGTATTGGGGGTGCTATATTAAGCTGGATTAGGGCATGGCTATACCAAAGGAAACAGAGAGTTAGTATAAATGGAGTCAAGTCAGAGTGGGAAAATGTTGTAAGTGGAGTGCCTCAAGGCTCTGTCTTGGGACCTCTGTTGTTTATAATATATATAAATGATTTAGATTCAGGTTTGAGTAGCAACATTTGCAAATTTGCCGATGATACGAAAATCGGTAGGGAAATTAATTCGGAGGAGGACTCACTATCACTTCAAGTTGATCTAGATAGGGTTTTGAAATGGTCAAAGGACTGGCAGATGCAGTTTAATGCTGATAAATGTAAAGTTCTGAAGCTAGGTAATGATGATAGAGTTACAAGATACGAGCTAGATGGTGTTGAGATTGCGAAGTCGGATTGCGAAAGGGATCTGGGAGTTATAATTAGTAAGAATTTAAAACAAAAGGATCAATGCATAAATGTTCGTAATAAGGCAAATAGGACACTCGGATTTATTAATCGCAGCGTAAGTAACAAGACACCTGGTGTGATTCTCAAGCTATATCTTGCTCTGGTTAGGCCCCATTTAGATTATGCAGTTCAGTTTTGGTCGCCATATTATAGAATGGATATAAATTCACTTGAACGTGTCCAGCGTAGGATGACTAAGTTAATTCCCCAAATTAGAAATCTTTCATATGAAGAAAGATTAACAAAGCTTAATTTGCATTCACTGGAAAGGCGAAGAGTTAGGGGTGACATGATAGAGGTTTACAAGTGGATGAATGGACATAACAAAGGGGATATTAATAGGGTATTGAAAGTATCAACACAGGACAGAACGCGAAACAATGGGTATAAATTGGATAAGTTTAGATTTAGGAAAGACTTGGGTAAATACTGGTTCAGTAACAGGGTTGTTGATTTGTGGAACCAATTGCCGCGTAACATTGTGGAGGTGGGGTCCCTCGATTGTTTCAAGCATGGGTTGGACATGTATATGAGTGGGATTGGGTGGTTATAAATAGGAGCTGCCTCGTATGGGCCAATAGGCCTTCTGCAGCTGCCTTTGTTCTTATGTTCTTATGTTCTTATGTTCTTACTAATGTGGGAGACCAAGGTCACTACTGTGGGGGACCAGGTCACTACTACTGTGGGGGACCAGGGTCACTACTGGGGGACCAAGATCACTACTACTGTGGGGGACCAAGGTCACTACTGTGGGGGCCAGGGTCACTTCTGTGGGGGACCAGGGTCACTACTGTGGGGGACCAGGGTCACTACTACTGTGGGGGACCAGGGTCACTACTGTGGGGGACCAGGGTCACTACTGTGGGGACCAAGGTCACTAGTACTGTGGCGGACCATGGTCACTACGGTGTGGACCAACGTCACTACTGTGGGGGACCAGGATCACTACTGTGGGGGACCAGGGTCACTACTGTGGGGGACCAGGGTTACTACTACTGTGGGGGGACCAAGGTCACTACTGTGGGGGACCAGGGTCACTACACTGTGGGGGACCAAGGTCACTACTGTGGGGGACCATGGTCACTACTACTGTGGGGGACCAAGGTCACTACTTGTGGGGGACCAGGGTCACTACTGTGAGGACCAAGGTCACTACTGTGTGGGACCAAGGTCACTACTGTGGGGACCATGGTCACTACTGTGGGGGACCAAGGTCACTACTGTGGGGGACCATGGTCACTACTGTGGGGGACCAGGGTCACTACTGTGGGGGACCAGGTCACTACTGTGGGGACCAAGGTCACTGTTGGAAATTTCAACACTTATCATCCATTATTATGTCATGATAAATTACTATTAACTTATTATTGCAGTAGCTCTTAACACCACTAACCATAGTGTTAATATAATTAATCTGAGCATATTGCTGATAATATTACTCCTGATAATGTAAATCAGCGTTATTAATTGAAATTATTCAGTAACAGTTTTTTTCTGTTACGTCGAATGCTCTGGAGAAGTATAAATATTATCTCCATTTCTCGCTAGAGACCATTTATCGAGATATTATAATTATTAATTCCCTATAATTTCAACCCAGTTCATATTATCGCATTTCATCCATAATTGCGCGGGAAAGAATAATTTGTGTTTAATATTTCCGTGGTGAATGCGACGCAGGGGAGAGGGAGGCGGCGACGCCATTATTACTTCAACAACAAGGCACGCGCACGAGATAGCGTGGTGAGGCACGTGGCATTAATTGAGAATTCTTGTCGATAAGAATTACGTCGACACTCAGTTAATAAGTGGAATTTACTTGCCAGTGCTCTCTAGTGCCTCAACAGTGAACCCAGCGCTACAATTACCATCCGGGCCGTAAATAAGTGTGCACAGCAGTTGAGTCCAGCAGACGCTCATCTCGGCAAACCTTAGTACTCGGTTACGCTCACAGGTTTTTCTTTCTAATCGATGCATTTGAGTAGTTTAGTGCCTTAGTGAGTAGTTTGTCGTTATGACGGAAATTAATAACCATCAACGTTAGTAATTTTATCACTCAGTTCAGTTCATGAATATATGAGCATACTTGTAGCCTAGTCAATTGCTACTTTATATTTCTTGTATTACAGCGTGTATTTGAGACGCCAGCAAGATTCTCATCAATCGTGTTATTTACCTCGATTATTTCTCTATGGGGATTCTGTGATCACGAGGACGAATGATGAACTGGCGTTAGAAATCGTCTTACAGCTAGACCCATTTTTTCTTATAAATTTATTCAATTAATTATTGCTTCTATAATTAATATGATCTTAAATGAATATAATTTGATTACCATATATTTACATATGTTGTAGTTAGATTTACCATATCCCAATGCAAAATGAACTGTTGACGAACCACACTGGTTCCTAGATATATATGAATTTCTAGAAATACCCCCCAATGTTGATATTTGAGGCTTTGACTTTAATTAATAATTACAGTCTCATTATTTTCATGAATATCATTGAATGTTTTCCCATAGACACTGGTTCTCTGGTGTCATTCTAATGATCAATTTTATTTGTTTTCCCTCTTTTCTCAAAAGCGGGTGGTCCTTCGATTAATTTTAATATAACAATTAAATAATTTATTTTCTGAGTTCAAGCCCCAGATACACAACATTTTGGTCTCTTCGAACCGGATACCAATTAATATTTAACTATATCGGTTCTCAAGCACCAAAACAACATTTTGGTCCTTTTCGAACCGGATGATTACTAATCAATTAATCTATATCAGTTCTCAGACCAGAACAACATTTTGGTCTTATCGAACTAGTTACATACCAATTACCATTAAACTGTATCCGTTCTCAGAGACCAAAACAACATTTTGGTCTCTTAGAACTGGATACAACCCAAGAAATTCTTACAATTAGTCCTGTACTAATGAGTAGTACATACATTATACATTTTTGTGCTGACCCTAGCAAGGGTGGGATTCAACATTACAGTAACTCTGATTAGAGTGTACCCATATCAATTATTTGTGTATTCATTATTTTTGTGTGTGGTTTTGAGTGTTGCTGTATGATGACCAGACCACACACTAGAAGTTGAAGGGACGACGACGTTTCGGTCCGTCCTGGACCATTCTCAAGTCGCTTGTGATGAGGAGGTAGAGAACGGGTAATAAATAGGCAAGAGAGAGGTGAGGAGGAAAGTAAGGTGTAGAGAATAGTAGTAATAATGAGAACTGCAGAAGGCCTATTGGCCCATACGAGGCAGCTCCCATTATAACCACCGAAGGAAAAGTAATAGGATAGCAAGGGAGCGTAGGAGAAGAGAGAAAGAAAAGGAAAGAGAAAGAAAGATAAATGGAAGGGGTAAGCTTATGTTAAGTCACGTTTGTTAGAAAGATTAGAGCATTTGAGTATGTACTGTGAAAGGGAAGAGTCCACAGCAACAAAGCCAGGACTCATGAACATGAACATGAGTCCTGGCTTTGTTGCTGTGGACTCTTCCCTTTCACAGTACATACTCAAATGCTCTAATCTTTCTAACAAACGTGACTTAACATAAGCTTACCCCTTCCATTTATCTTTCTTTCTCTTTCCTTTTCTTTCTCTCTTCTCCTACGCTCCCTTGCTATCCTATTACTTTTCCTTCGGTGGTTATAATGGGAGCTGCCTCGTATGGGCCAATAGGCCTTCTGCAGTTCTCATTATTACTACTATTCTCTACACCTTACTTTCCTCCTCACCTCTCTCTTGCCTATTTATTACCCGTTCTCTACCTCCTCATCACAAGCGACTTGAGAATGGTCCAGGACGGACCGAAACGTCGTCGTCCCTTCAACTTCTAGTGTGTGGTCTGGTCAACATACTTCAGCCACGTTATTGTGACTCATCGCCTGCGTTGCTGTATGATCACCATTACATCTAATGGTGATAATGATGGGCTAGCCGGACGAAAGTTAATGGTGACATGCAGACACCACTCAAAATCTTTAGCTATATACTTGTTAGGTAGGGACATTTAACCTCAAAGTGAGGTAGAGTTTATTTAGCCAGAACTCAGGCTATACTCAATATTAATTATCAACTAATGAACAAGTTTCCCAGCTTCATTAGTAATATTCAATCAAGTCCTATGGAATTTGGACTTAAAGCTAACATGGCTACTCCTGAGCAATTAAGGAGAACCTATATTGGCCTCAAAGGCCATTTAACTAGACTAATCAATAAGTCTGATGATTTGTCCAAGGCAACTCCCATTGATTACTATTTACTAGAATCATCAGTGAGAGTAGCTAATCTTAAGTTTGATCAAGTTAAATCAGCAAGTCAGTCTTATCTTAACTCACTGAATGCTACTGAAACTGATCTAGAGGAATTAGATCAAATTGTAGCAAATATTTCACAACACGAAGATGAGACTCAAGATAAATTTGATGTACTATCCAGTATAGTAAACCATCAACCCAATACAAATTCTACTATGTCTCAATCCAGTAATCAATTACCTGAGGTTCGTCTACCTACTTTAGACTTACCTACATTTGCAGGGCTGGATGAAGAAAATTGGGACACATTTTGGACTTCATTTGAAGTTCATATCCATAACAGGTCTTATCTTGACCCAATTTCTAAATTTTCATACCTGATTAGTCTTCTCAAAGGGGAAGCTAAAAAGGTTATAAATAACTTAGCTCTCACTGAGAGTAATTATGAGGAAGCTATCAAACTGCTGAAGTTGAATTATTGCAATCAGGAGTTAAGTATAGCTAACCTTTATTACCAATTGCTAGATCTGAATGCACCAAGTAACAGACCAGACTCACTTCAAAGCTTCAGACTAGAAGCAGAGTCTCTAGTGAAGGCCTTAGGTACTAAAGTTGATGTACCAGCTTCAGAATGGTCAATCAAGTTACTTTTGCAGAGGAAATTACCTCAAATTATCCTAGCAGAAATATGTTCACATTATAAAACTGAGTTTCTCACTCTCGAGCAAATATTCGAGGGACTGAGAATAACAGTTAACAGGTTGAAGACTCATGATAAGATTAAACCTGAGTCTAAATTACCTAACATTGACATCTCAGTCAAACCTAAATTGACTTTGAATAAATCCAATAAATCTAAGCCTAAGACTACTCCATCCACTGGAAAGGGGAGTAGTAGTGTAGGTACTTATACTGTATCTCCCTCTGACACTGCAACTGATGTGTCTACTAAAAGGACAAATTCAGTCAGAGAGAGAAGGTGCCTGTTCTGCGATCAAGAACATCTCACCTACAAATGTACGGTTTATCCTAACTTTAACACCAGGATTAAACAACTTCAAGAATTACACAGATGCACCAAGTGCATGGGTTCTCATGAACCCAGTAAATGTGTTGTGCAGCTACGGTTATGCAGTAGATGCCACAAAGGTGTACATCATTATGCCTTATGTAGAACAATTTCTACCCAATCTGTGACACCTGGGAAGAATTCTATGAATTCTACCACAGTACAATATTGCAAAGTACATCAGGAAATAAGTGTACTTGCTACTGAGGCAGGCAATAATACCACTCTGCCTACAGCTCAACTTAAACTAATAGACAAGAAATCTAGAGTCAACACTAGAGGTCTCTTTGATCAGGGATCACAGAAAACCTTTATCACGCAACAATTAGTGGAGCAGTTAAAATTAAAACCTGCCAAAAGTGTGAGACTGAACATTTCTGGGTTCTTGACTAATAGTGGACCTCGTGAATACCAAGTAGTCAAGGTATTAGTGAGACTTGGATCTTCTACTAGTCCAATACAAGCGGTAGTAGTTGATAAACTGCCTTCAGACCTGCAGGTCACAGGACTAGCTCGCACTGCGAGGTATCTTAAACGAAACCGCATGAGGCTAGCAGATTACAAAATAAATTCTGACTGCCTCACAGATGTTGGTATACTTATAGGCGCTGACCATTATTATAAATTTATAACTGGATGCACCAGACAACACGGAATGAATTTGTTGTCATCTGCTGGAGGCAAGTTGCTTACTGGACCGGTGCTTTTCCAACAAAGGCAGCGTCAACCAACAAACAAGATAACAATGCAATAGTGGCGTGACTAGGCTTGGAACAGTCACCCCTACATTTCAGAGAAATATCTGAAGATATTGAGTCTGATCCACCTGTACATCGTTTGTGGGATCTAGACACTTTAGGTATTGTCCCTGAACAACCAAGTCCTGATGATATGTGGACTTACCAGCAATATCTGGATACAGTTGTCTATAAAGACAAACAATACTGGGTGAGATTGCCATGGAAGTTGAATCATCCACAACTTCCAGTTAATTATTTCATGGCAGCCTCTCAATTACAGTCACAATTAATACGGCTGAAAAAACAGCCAGATAAATTAAATATGTACCATCAATTAATTCAGCAACAACTCAACAGTAAATTTATTGAAGTTGTTGATAATGATGACCGGAAAACAGGTCACTATTTACCCCATCACGCTGTGTTGAAAGATTCATTGACAACACCAATACGTATTGTTTTCAACTGTAGTGCCAAAGTGAAGGCAAGCAGCGTGTCTTTGAATGAATGTCTCCAAACGGGACCTAGCCTAACACAAAGGCTACATGATGTACTGTTACGATTCCGTACTGGTATTTTTGCTTATACTGCTGATATCAGTAAAGCTTTCCTTAGAGTAGGATTGCAAGAGGAGGATCGTAATTACACCAAATTTCTCTGGATTAAGATCCCCAGGCTCCTGACAGTGAGGTCATAACCTATCGGTTTGCCTCGGTGCTTTTCGGAGCGACTTCCTCGCCGTTTCTACTGCAAGCCACATTAGATACACATTTGAAGAAGTCAAATAGCCCTTATAAGGCAGAGATCAGTGACAACTTGTATGTCGATAATTTCCAGGGAACAACTAATGATAAATCTAAATTGGTAGAAATTTACCATGAGGCTAACCGTGAGTTATTAGGAGCCAATATGCCACTACAATCATGGGCCTCAAACAATAAATCATTAAACCAGATAATCGAGAAAGAATTCCAGGTTATCAGGTGCCTAATCAATAAAAGTTCTGGGTGTGGAATGGAACACTGGTACTGACGAGATGAATATCAAGTCAGNGGAGGACCATGGTCACTACTGTGGGGGACCATGGTCACTACTGTGGGGACCAGGGTCACTACTGGGGGGGACCATGGTCACTACTGTGGGGGACCATGGTCACTACTGTGGGGGACCATGGTCACTACTGTGGGGGACCAGGGTTCTACTGTGGGGGGACCAGGGTCACTACTGTGGGGGACCATGGTCACTACTGTGGGGGACCAGGGTCACTACTGTGGGGGACCATGGTCACTACTGTGGGGGACCAGGGTCACTACTGTGGGGGACCATGGTCACTACTGTGGGGGACCAGGGTCACTACTGTGGGGGACCATGGTCACTACTGTGGGGGACCAGGGTCACTACTGTGGGGGACCATGGTCACTACTGTGGGGGACCAGGGTCACTACTACTGTGGGGGGACCATGGTCACTACTGTGGGGGACCAGGGTCACTACTGTGGGGGACCAAGGTCACTACTGTGGGGGACCAGGTCACTACTGTGGGGGACCAAGGTCACTACTGTTGGGGACCAAGGTCACTACTACTGTGGGGGACCAGGGTCACTACTGTGGGGGACCATGGTCACTACTGTGGGGGACCATGGTCACTACTGTGGGGACCATGGTCACTACTGTGGGGGACCATGGTCACTACTGTGGGGGACCAGGGTCACTACTGTGGGGGACCATGGTCACTACTGTGGGGGACCAAGGTCACTACTGTGGGGGACCAGGGTCACTACTGTGGGGGACCAGGGTCACTACTGTGGGGGACCATGGTCAATACTGTGGGGGACCAAGGTCACTACTGTGGGGGACCAGGGTCACTACTGTTGGGGACCAAGGTCACTACTACTGTGGGGGACCATGGTCACTACTGTGGGGGACCAAGGTCACTACTACTGTGGGGACCATGGTCACTACTGTGGGGGACCAGGGTCACTACTGTGGGGGACCATGGTCACTACTGTGGGGGACCAGGGTCACTACTGTGGGGGACCATGGTCACTACTGTGGGGGACCAGGGTCACTACTGTGGGGGACCATGGTCACTACTGTGGGGGACCATGGTCACTACTGTGGGGGACCATGGTCACTACTGTGGGGGACCAGGGTCACTACTGTGGGGGACCATGGTCACTACTGTGGGGGACCAGGGTCACTACTGTGGGGGACCAGGGTCACTACTGTGGGGGACCAGGGTCACTACTGTGGGGGACCAGGGTCACTACTGTGGGGGACCATGGTCACTACTGTGGGGGACCAGGGTCACTACTGTGGGGGACCATGGTCACTACTGTGGGGGACCATGGTCACTACTGTGGGGGACCAGGGTCACTACTACTGTGGGGGACCATGGTCACTACTGTGGGGGACCAGGGTCACTACTGTGGGGGACCAAGGTCACTACTGTGGGGGACCAGGGTCACTACTGTGGGGGACCAAGGTCACTACTGTTGGGGACCAAGGTCACTACTACTGTGGGGGACCAGGGTCACTACTGTGGGGGACCAGGGTCACTACTGTGGGGGACCATGGTCACTACTGTGGGGGACCATGGTCACTACTGTGGGGGACCAAGGTCACTACTGTGGGGGACCAGGGTCACTACTGTGGGGGACCATGGTCATACTGTGGGGGACCAAGGTCACTACTGTGGGGGACCAGGGTCACTACTGTGGGGGACCAGGGTCACTACTGTGGGGGACCAGGGTCACTACTGTGGGGACCAAGGTCACTACTACTGTGGGGGACCATGGTCACTACTGTGGGGGACCAAGGTCACTACTACTGTGGGGGACCATGGTCACTACTGTTGGGGACCAAGGTCACTACTACTGTGGGGGACCAAGGTCACTACTGTGGGGGACCATGGTCACTACTGTGGGGGACCATAGTCACTACTACTGTGGGGGACCAGGGTCACTACTGTGGGGGACCAAGGTCACTACTACTGTGGGGGACCAAGGTCACTACTACTGTGGAGGACCATGGTCACTACTGTGGGGGACCATGGTCACTACTGTGGGGGACCATGGTCACTACTGTGGGGACCAAGGTCACTACTGTGGGGGACCAGGGTCACTACTGTGGGGGACCAGGTCACTACTGTGGGGGACCAGGGTCACTACTGTTGGGGACCAAGGTCACTACTACTGTGGGGGACCATGGTCACTACTGTGGGGACCAAGGTCACTACTACTGTGGGGGACCATGGTCACTACTGTGGGGGACCAAGGTCACTACTACTGTGGGGGACCATGGTCACTACTGTTGGGGACCAAGGTCACTACTACTGTGGGGGACCAAGGTCACTACTGTGGGGGACCATGGTCACTACTGTGGGGGACCATGGTCACTACTACTGTGGGGGACCAGGGTCACTACTGTGGGGGACCATGGTCACTACTGTGGGGGACCATGGTCACTACTGTGGGGGACCATGGTCACTACTGTGGGGGACCATGGTCACTACTACTGTGGGGGACCATGGTCACTACTGTGGAGGACCAAGGTCACTACTGTGGGGGACCAAGGTCACTACTATGGGGGGACCATGGTCACTACTGTGGGGGACCATGGTCACTACTGTGGGGGACCATGGTCACTACTGTGGGGGACCATGGTCACTACTGTGGGGGACCATGGTCACTACTGTGGAGGACCAGGGTCCCTACTGTGGGGGACCATGGTCACTACTGTGGGGGACCAAGGTCACTACTGTGGGGGACCAAGGTCACTACTGTGGGGGACCATGGTCACTACTGTTGGGGACCAAGGTCACTACTACTGTGGGGGACCATGGTCACTACTGTGGGGGACCAAGGTCACTACTACTGTGGGGGACCATGGTCACTACTACTGTGGGGGACCAAGGTCACTACTGTGGGGGACCATGGTCACTACTGTGGGGGACCAAGGTCACTACTGTGGGGGACCATGGTCACTACTGTGGGGGACCATGGTCACTACTGTGGGGGACCATGGTCACTACTGTGGGGGACCATGGTCACTACTGTGGGGGACCATGGTCACTACTGGGGGACCATGGTCACTACTGTGGGGGACCATGGTCACTACTGTGGGGGACCATGGTCACTACTGTGGGGGACCAAGGTCACTACTGTGGGGGACCAGGGTCACTACTGTGGGGACCAAGGTCACTACTGTGGGGGACCATGGTCACTACTGTGGGGGACCATGGTCACTACTGTGGGGGACCAAGGTCACTACTGTGGGGGACCATGGTCACTACTGTGGGGGACCAAGGTCACTACTACTGTGGGGGACCATGGTCACTACTGTGGGGGACCAAGGTCACTACTGTGGGGGACCAAGGTCACTACTGTGGGGGACCATGGTCACTACTGTGGGGGACCAAGGTCACTACTACTGTGGGGGACCAGGGTCACTACTGTGGGGGACCAAGGTCACTACTGTGGGGGACCATGGTCACTACTGTGGGGGACCATGGTCACTACTGTGGGGGACCATGGTCACTACTGTGGGGACCAAGGTCACTACTACTGTGGGGGACCATGGTCACTACTGTGGGGGACCATGGTCACTACTGTGGGGGACCAGGGTCACTACTGTGGGGGACCATGGTCACTACTGTGGGGGACCAGGGTCACTACTGTGGGGGACCATGGTCACTACTGTGGGGGACCAGGGTCACTACTGTGGGGGACCATGGTCACTACTGTGGGGGACCAGGGTCACTACTGTGGGGGACCATGGTCACTACTGTGGGGGACCATGGTCACTACTGTGGGGGACCATGGTCACTACTGTGGGGGACCAAGGTCACTACTGTGGGGGACCAGGGTCACTACTGTGGGGGACCAGGGTCACTACTGTGGGGGACCAGGGTCACTACTGTGGGGGACCATGGTCACTACTGTGGGGGACCAGGGTCACTACTGTGGGGGACCATGGTCACTACTGTGGGGGACCAGGGTCACTACTGTGGGGGACCATGGTCACTACTGTGGGGGACCATGGTCACTACTGTGGGGGACCAGGGTCACTACTACTGTGGGGGACCATGGTCACTACTGTGGGGGACCAGGGTCACTACTGTGGGGGACCAAGGTCACTACTGTGGGGGACCAGGGTCACTACTGTGGGGGACCAAGGTCACTACTGTGGGGGACCAAGGTCACTACTACTGGGGGGACCAGGGTCACTACTGTGGGGGACCAGGGTCACTACTGTGGGGGACCATGGTCACTACTGTGGGGGACCATGGTCACTACTGTGGGGGACCAAGGTCACTACTGTGGGGGACCAGGGTCACTACTGTGGGGGACCATGGTCACTACTGTGGGGGACCAAGGTCACTACTGTGGGGGACCAGGGTCACTACTGTGGGGGACCAGGGTCACTACTGTGGGGGACCAGGGTCACTACTGTGGGGACCAAGGTCACTACTACTGTGGGGGACCATGGTCACTACTGTGGGGGACCATGGTCACTACTACTGTGGGGCCATGGTCACTACTGTTGGGGACCAAGGTCACTACTACTGTGGGGACCAAGGTCACTACTGTGGGGGACCATGGTCACTACTGTGGGGGACCATGGTCACTACTACTGTGGGGGACCAGGGTCACTACTGTGGGGGACCAAGGTCACTACTACTGTGGGGGACCATGGTCACTACTACTGTGGGGGACCATGGTCACTACTGTGGGGGACCATGGTCACTACTGTGGGGGACCATGGTCACTACTGTGGGGACCAAGGTCACTACTGTGGGGACCATGGTCACTACTGTGGGGGACCAGGGTCACTACTGTGGGGGACCAGGTCACTACTGTTGGGGACCAAGGTCACTACTACTGTGGGGACCATGGTCACTACTGTGGGGACCATGGTCACTACTCACTACTGGGGGACCATGGTCACTACTGTGGGGGACCAAGGTCACTACTACTGTGGGGACCATGGTCACTACTGTGGGGGACCATGGTCACTACTGTGGGGGACCATGGTCACTACTACTGTGGGGACCAGGGTCACTACTGTGGGGGACCATGGTCACTACTGTGGGGACCATGGTCACTACTGTGGGGGACCATGGTCACTACTGTGGGGGACCATGGTCACTACTACTGTGGGGGACCATGGTCAC
>WNGS01005320.1:0-21246 GCA_020271785.1 Procambarus virginalis | reverse complement strand
GTCACTACTGTGGGGACCATGGTCACTACTGTGGGGGACCATGGTCACTACTACTGTGGGGACCATGGTCACTACTGTGGGGACCATGGTCACTACTGTGGGGGACCATGGTCACTACTACTGTGGGGGACCATGGTCACTACTGTGGGGGACCATGGTCACTACTGTGTGGGGACCATGGTCACTACTGTGGGGGACCATGGTCACTACTGTGGGGGACCATGGTCACTACTGTGGGGGACCATGGTCACTACTACTGTGGGGGACCATGGTCACTACTGTGGGGGACCATGGTCACTACTGTGGGGGACCATGGTCACTACTGTGGGGGACCATGGTCACTACTACTGTGGGGGACCATGGTCACTACTGTGGGGGACCATGGTCACTACTGTGGGGACCATGGTCACTACTGTGGGGGACCATGGTCACTACTGTGGGGGACCATGGTCACTACTGTGGGGGACCATGGTCACTACTGTGGGGGACCATGGTCACTACTGTGGGGGACCATGGTCACTACTGTGGGGGACCATGGTCACTACTGTGGGGGACCATGGTCACTACTGTGGGGGACCATGGTCACTACTGTGGGGGACCATGGTCACTACTGTGGGGGACCATGGTCACTACTACTGTGGGGACCATGGTCACTACTGTGGGGGACCATGGTCACTACTACTGTGGGGGACCATGGTCACTACTGTGGGGGACCATGGTCACTACTGTGGGGGACCATGGTCACTACTGTGGGGGACCATGGTCACTACTGTGGGGGACCATGGTCACTACTGTGGGGGACCATGGTCACTACTGTGGGGGACCATGGTCACTACTGTGGGGGACCATGGTCACTACTGTGGGGGACCAGGGTCACTACTGTGGGGGACCATTGTCACTACTGTGGGGGACCATGGTCACTACTGTGGGGGACCATGGTCACTACTGTGGGGGACCATGGTCACTACTACTGTGGGGGACCATGGTCACTACTGTGGGGGACCATGGTCACTACTGTGGGGGACCATGGTCACTACTGTGGGGGACCATGGTCACTACTGTGGGGGACCATGGTCACTACTGTGGGGGACCATGGTCACTACTGTGGGGGACCATGGTCACTACTGTGGGGGACCATGGTCACTACTGTGGGGGACCATGGTCACTACTGTGGGGGACCATGGTCACTACTACTGTGGGGGACCATGGTCACTACTGTGGGGGACCATGGTCACTACTGTGGGGGACCATGGTCACTACTGTGGGGGACCATGGTCACTACTGTGGGGGACCATGGTCACTACTGTGGGGGACCATGGTCACTACTGTGGGGGACCATGGTCACTACTGTGGGGGACCATGGTCACTACTGTGGGGGACCATGGTCACTACTGTGGGGGACCATGGTCACTACTGTGGGGGACCATGGTCACTACTGTGGGGGACCATGGTCACTACTGTGGGGGACCATGGTCACTACTGTGGGGGACCATGGTCACTACTGTGGGGGACCATGGTCACTACTGTGGGGGACCATGGTCACTACTGTGGGGGACCATGGTCACTACTGTGGGGGACCATGGTCACTACTGTGGGGGACCATGGTCACTACTGTGGGGGACCATGGTCACTACTGTGGGGGACCATGGTCACTACTGTGGGGGACCATGGTCACTACTGTGGGGGACCATGGTCACTACTACTGGGGGACCATGGTCACTACTGTGGGGGACCATGGTCACTACTGTGGGGGACCATGGTCACTACTGTGGGGGACCATGGTCACTACTGTGGGGGACCATGGTCACTACTGTGGGGGACCATGGTCACTACTGTGGGGGACCATGGTCACTACTGTGGGGGACCATGGTCACTACTGTGGGGGACCATGGTCACTACTGTGGGGGACCATGGTCACTACTGTGGGGGACCATGGTCACTACTGTGGGGGACCATGGTCACTACTGTGGGGGACCATGGTCACTACTGTGGGGGACCATGGTCACTACTGTGGGGGACCATGGTCACTACTGTGGGGACCATGGTCACTACTGTGGGGGACCATGGTCACTACTGTGGGGGACCATGGTCACTACTGTGGGGGACCATGGTCACTACTGTGGGGGACCATGGTCACTACTGTGGGGGACCATGGTCACTACTGTGGGGGACCATGGTCACTACTGTGGGGGACCATGGTCACTACTGTGGGGGACCATGGTCACTACTGTGGGGGACCATGGTCACTACTGTGGGGGACCATGGTCACTACTGTGGGGGACCATGGTCACTACTGTGGGGGACCATGGTCACTACTGTGGGGGACCATGGTCACTACTGTGGGGGACCATGGTCACTACTGTGGGGGACCATGGTCACTACTGTGGGGGACCATGGTCACTACTGTGGGGGACCATGGTCACTACTGTGGGGGACCATGGTCACTACTGTGGGGGACCATGGTCACTACTGTGGGGGACCATGGTCACTACTGTGGGGGACCATGGTCACTACTGTGGGGGACCATGGTCACTACTGTGGGGGACCATGGTCACTACTGTGGGGGACCATGGTCACTACTGTGGGGGACCATGGTCACTACTGTGGGGGACCATGGTCACTACTGTGGGGGACCATGGTCACTACTGTGGGGGACCATGGTCACTACTGTGGGGGACCATGGTCACTACTGTGGGGGACCATGGTCACTACTGTGGGGGACCATGGTCACTACTGTGGGGGACCATGGTCACTACTGTGGGGGACCATGGTCACTACTGTGGGGGACCATGGTCACTACTACTGTGGGGGACCATGGTCACTACTGTGGGGGACCATGGTCACTACTGTGGGGGACCATGGTCACTACTGTGGGGGACCATGGTCACTACTGTGGGGGACCATGGTCACTACTGTGGGGGACCATGGTCACTACTGTGGGGGACCATGGTCACTACTGTGGGGGACCATGGTCACTACTGTGGGGGACCATGGTCACTACTGTGGGGGACCATGGTCACTACTGTGGGGGACCATGGTCACTACTGTGGGGGACCATGGTCACTACTGTGGGGGACCATGGTCACTACTGTGGGGGACCATGGTCACTACTGTGGGGGACCATGGTCACTACTGTGGGGGACCATGGTCACTACTGTGGGGGACCATGGTCACTACTGTGGGGGACCATGGTCACTACTGTGGGGGACCATGGTCACTACTGTGGGGGACCATGGTCACTACTGTGGGGGACCATGGTCACTACTGTGGGGGACCATGGTCACTACTGTGGGGGACCATGGTCACTACTGTGGGGGACCATGGTCACTACTGTGGGGGACCATGGTCACTACTGTGGGGGACCATGGTCACTACTGTGGGGGACCATGGTCACTACTGTGGGGGACCATGGTCACTACTGTGGGGGACCATGGTCACTACTGTGGGGGACCATGGTCACTACTGTGGGGGACCATGGTCACTACTGTGGGGGACCATGGTCACTACTACTGTGGGGGACCATGGTCACTACTGTGGGGGACCATGGTCACTACTGTGGGGACCATGGTCACTACTGTGGGGGACCATGGTCACTACTGTGGGGGACCAGGGTCACTACTGTGGGGGACCATGGTCACTACTGTGGGGGACCATGGTCACTACTGTGGGGGACCATGGTCACTACTGTGGGGGACCATGGTCACTACTGTGGGGGACCATGGTCACTACTACTGTGGGGGACCATGGTCACTACTGTGGGGGACCATGGTCACTACTGTGGGGGACCATGGTCACTACTGTGGGGGACCATGGTCACTACTGTGGGGGACCATGGTCACTACTGTGGGGGACCATGGTCACTACTGTGGGGGACCATGGTCACTACTGTGGGGGACCATGGTCACTACTGTGGGGGACCATGGTCACTACTGTGGGGGACCATGGTCACTACTACTGGGGGACCATGGTCACTACTGTGGGGGACCATGGTCACTACTGTGGGGGACCATGGTCACTACTGTGGGGGACCATGGTCACTACTGTGGGGGACCATGGTCACTACTACTGTGGGGGACCATGGTCACTACTGTGGGGGACCATGGTCACTACTGTGGGGGACCATGGTCACTACTGTGGGGGACCATGGTCACTACTGTGGGGGACCATGGTCACTACTGTGGGGGACCATGGTCACTACTGTGGGGGACCATGGTCACTACTGTGGGGGACCATGGTCACTACTGTGGGGGACCATGGTCACTACTGTGGGGGACCATGGTCACTACTGTGGGGGACCATGGTCACTACTGTGGGGGACCATGGTCACTACTGTGGGGGACCATGGTCACTACTGTGGGGGACCATGGTCACTACTGTGGGGGACCATGGTCACTACTGTGGGGGACCATGGTCACTACTGTGGGGGACCAGGGTCACTACTGTGGGGGACCATGGTCACTACTGTGGGGGACCATGGTCACTACTGTGGGGGACCATGGTCACTACTGTGGGGGACCATGGTCACTACTGTGGGGGACCATGGTCACTACTGTGGGGGACCATGGTCACTACTGTGGGGGACCATGGTCACTACTGTGGGGGACCATGGTCACTACTGTGGGGGACCATGGTCACTACTGTGGGGGACCATGGTCACTACTGTGGGGGACCATGGTCACTACTGTGGGGGACCATGGTCACTACTGTGGGGGACCATGGTCACTACTGTGGGGGACCATGGTCACTACTGTGGGGGACCATGGTCACTACTACTGTGGGGGACCATGGTCACTACTGTGGGGGACCATGGTCACTACTGTGGGGGACCATGGTCACTACTGTGGGGGACCATGGTCACTACTGTGGGGGACCATGGTCACTACTGTGGGGGACCATGGTCACTACTGTGGGGGACCATGGTCACTACTGTGGGGGACCATGGTCACTACTGTGGGGGACCATGGTCACTACTGTGGGGGACCATGGTCACTACTGTGGGGGACCATGGTCACTACTGTGGGGGACCATGGTCACTACTGTGGGGGACCATGGTCACTACTGTGGGGGACCAGGGTCACTACTGTGGGGGACCATGGTCACTACTGTGGGGGACCATGGTCACTACTGTGGGGGACCATGGTCACTACTGTGGGGGACCATGGTCACTACTGTGGGGGACCATGGTCACTACTGTGGGGGACCATGGTCACTACTGTGGGGGACCATGGTCACTACTGTGGGGGACCATGGTCACTACTGTGGGGGACCAGGGTCACTACTGTGGGGGACCATGGTCACTACTGTGGGGGACCATGGTCACTACTGTGGGGGACCATGGTCACTACTGTGGGGGACCATGGTCACTACTGTGGGGGACCATGGTCACTACTGTGGGGGACCATGGTCACTACTGTGGGGGACCATGGTCACTACTGTGGGGGACCATGGTCACTACTGTGGGGGACCATGGTCACTACTGTGGGGGACCATGGTCACTACTGTGGGGGACCATGGTCACTACTGTGGGGGACCATGGTCACTACTGTGGGGGACCATGGTCACTACTGTGGGGGACCATGGTCACTACTGTGGGGACCATGGTCACTACTGTGGGGGACCATGGTCACTACTGTGGGGGACCATGGTCACTACTGTGGGGGACCATGGTCACTACTGTGGGGGACCATGGTCACTACTGTGGGGGACCATGGTCACTACTGTGGGGGACCATGGTCACTACTGTGGGGGACCAAGGTCACTACTGTGGGGGACCATGGTCACTACTGTGGGGGACCATGGTCACTACTGTGGGGGACCATGGTCACTACTGTGGGGGACCATGGTCACTACTGTGGGGGACCATGGTCACTACTGTGGGGGACCATGGTCACTACTACTGTGGGGGACCATGGTCACTACTGTGGGGGACCATGGTCACTACTGTGGGGGACCATGGTCACTACTGTGGGGGACCATGGTCACTACTGTGGGGGACCATGGTCACTACTGTGGGGGACCATGGTCACTACTACTGTGGGGGACCATGGTCACTACTGTGGGGGACCATGGTCACTACTGTGGGGGACCATTGTCACTACTGTGGGGGACCATGGTCACTACTGTGGGGGACCATGGTCACTACTACTGTGGGGGACCATGGTCACTACTGTGGGGGACCATGGTCACTAATGTGGGGGACCATGGTCACTACTGTGGGGGACCATGGTTACTACTGTGGGGGACCATGGACACTACTGTGGGGGACCATGGTCACTACTACTGTGGGGGACCATGGTCACTACTATGGGGGACCATGGTCACTACTGTGGGGGACCATGGCCACAAGACCACAACATTATACTGGACCACAACATTATACTGGACCACAACATTATACTGGACCACAACATTATACTGGACCACAACATTATACAGAACCACAACATTATACAGGACCACAACATTATACAGGACCACAACATTATACTGGACCACAACATTATACTGGACCACAACATTATACTGGACCACAACATTATACTGGACCACAATATTATACTGGACCACAATATTATACTGGACCACAACATTATACTGGACCACAACATTATACTGGACCACAATATTATACTGGACCACAACATTATACTGGACCACAACATTATACTGGACCACAACATTATACAGAACCACAACATTATACAGGACCACAACATTATACAGGACCACAACATTATACTGGACCACAACATTATACTGGACAACATTATACTGGACCACAACATTATACTGGACCACAATATTATACTGGACCACAACATTATACTGGACCACAACATTATACTGGACCACAACATTATACTGGACCACAACATTATACTGGACCACAACATTATACAGAACCACAACATTATACAGGACCACAACATTATACAGGACCACAACATTATACTGGACCACAACATTATACTGGACCACAACATTATACTGGACCACAACATTATACTGGACCACAATATTATACTGGACCACAATATTATACTGGACCACAACATTATACTGGACCACAACATTATACAGCACCACAACATTATACTGACCACAACATTATACTGGACCATAACATTATACAGGACCACTACATTATACAGCACCACAACATTATACTGGACCACAACATTAAACAGGACCACAATATACAGCACCTCAACATTATACTGGACCTCAACATTATACAGCAACCACAAACATTATACAGGACCACAACATTATACTGGACCACAACATTATACTGGACCACAACATTATACTGGACCACAACATTATACAGGACCACAACATTATACAGGACCACAACATTATACAGANGTCACTACTGTGGGGGACCATGGTCACTACTGTGGGGGACCATGGTCACTACTGTGGGGACCATGGTCACTACTGTTGGGGACCATGGTCACTACTGTGGGGGACCAGGTCACTACTGTGGGGGACCATGGTCACTACTGTGGGGACCATGGTCACTACTACTGTGGGGGACCATGGTCACTACTGTGGGGGACCATGGTCACTACTGTGGGGACCATGGTCACTACTGTGGGGGACCATGGTCACTACTGTGGGGGACATGGTCACTACTGTGGGGGACCATGGTCACTACTGTGGGACCATGGTCACTACTGTGGGGACCATGGTCACTACTGTGGGGACCATGGTCACTACTGTGGGGGACCAGGGTCACTACTGTGGGGGACCATGGTCACTACTGTGGGGGACCATGGTCACTACTGTGGGGACCATGGTCACTACTGTGTGGGGACCATGGTCACTACTGTGGGGACCATGGTCACTACTGTGGGGGACCATGGTCACTACTGTGGGGGACCATGGTCACTACTGTGGGGACCATGGTCACTACTGTGGGGGACCATGGTCACTACTGTGGGGGACCATGGTCACTACTGTGGGGGACCATGGTCACTACTGTGGGGACCATGGTCACTACTGTGGGGGACCAGGGTCACTACTGTGGGGGACCATGGTCCTACTACTGTGGGGGACCATGGTCACTACTGTGGGGGACCATGGTCACTACTGTGGGGGACCATGGTCACTACTGTGGGGGACCATGGTCACTACTGTGGGGGACCATGGTCACTACTGTGTGGGGACCATGGTCACTACTGTGGGGGACCATGGTCACTACTGTGGGGGACCATGGTCACTACTGTGGGGACCAGGTCACTACTACTGTGGGGGACCATGGTCACTACTGTGGGGGACCATGGTCACTACTGTGGGGACCATGGTCACTACTACTGTGGGGGACCATGGTCACTACTGTGGGGGACCATGGTCACTACTGTGGGGGACCATGTCACTACTGTGGGGACCATGGTCACTACTGTGGGGGACCATGGTCACTACTGTGGGGACCAGGTCACTACTGTGGGGGACCATGGTCACTACTGTGGGGGACCATGGTCACTACTGTGGGGACCATGGTCACTACTGTGTGGGACCATGGTCACTACTGTGGGGACCATGGTCACTACTGTGGGGGACCAGGTCACTACTGTGGGGACCATGGTCACTACTGTGGGGGACCATGGTCACTACTGTGGGGACCATGGTCACTACTGTGGGGACCATGGTCACTACTGTGGGGGACCATGTCACTACTGTGGGGACCATGGTCACTACTGTGGGGGACCATGGTCACTACTGTGGGGGACCATGGTCACTACTGTGGGGGACCATGGTCACTACTGTTGGGGGACCATGGTCACTACTGTGGGGGACCATGGTCACTACTACTGTGGGGACCATGGTCACTACTGTGGGGGACCATGTCACTACTGTGGGGACCATGGTCACTACTACTGTGGGGACCATGGTCACTACTGTGGGGACCATGGTCACTACTGTGGGGGACCATGGTCACTACTGTGGGGACCATGGTCACTACTGTGGGGGACCATGGTCACTACTACTGTGGGGACCATGGTCACTACTGTGGGGACCATGTCACTACTGTTGGGGACCATGGTCACTACTGTGGGGGACCATGGTCACTACTGTGGGGGACCATGGTCACTACTGTGGGGGACCATGGTCACTACTGGGGGGACCATGGTCACTACTGTGGGGGACCAGGTCACTACTGTGGGGACCATGGTCACTACTGTGGGGGACCATGGTCACTACTACTGTGGGGACCATGGTCACTACTGTGGGGGACCATGGTCACTACTGTGGGGACCATGGTCACTACTACTGTGGGGGACCATGGTCACTACTGTGGGGGACCATGGTCACTACTGTGGGGGACCATGTCACTACTGTGGGGGACCATGGTCACTACTGTGGGGACCATGGTCACTACTGTGGGGGACCATGGTCCTACTACTGTGGGGACCATGGTCACTACTGTGGGGGACCATGGTCACTACTGTGGGGACCATGGTCACTACTGTGGGGACCATGGTCACTACTGTGGGGGACCATGGTCACTACTGTGGGGACCATGGTCACTACTGTGGGGACCATGGTCACTACTGTGGGGGACCATGGTCACTACTACTGTGTGGGGACCATGGTCACTACTGTGGGGGACCATGGTCACTACTGTGTGGGGACCATGGTCACTACTGTGGGGGACCATGGTCACTACTGTGGGGGACCATGGTCACTACTGTGGGGGACCAGGTCACTACTGTGGGGGACCATGGTCACTACTGTGGGGGACCATGGTCACTACTGTGGGGGACCAGGGTCACTACTGTGGGGACCATGGTCACTACTGTGGGGGACCATGGTCACTACTGTGGGGACCATGGTCACTACTGTGGGGGACCATGGTCACTACTGTGGGGGACCATGGTCACTACTGTTGGGGACCATGGTCACTACTGTGGGGGACCATGTCACTACTGTGGGGGACCATGGTCACTACTGTTGGGGACCATGTCACTACTACTGTGGGGACCATGGTCACTACTGTGGGGACCATGGTCACTACTGTGGGGACCATGGTCACTACTGTGGGGACCATGGTCACTACTACTGTGGGGACCATGGTCACTACTGTGGGGGACCATGGTCACTACTGTGGGGACCATGGTCACTACTGTGGGGACCATGGTCACTACTGTGGGGGACCATGGTCACTACTGTGGGGGACCAGGTCACTACTGTGGGGGACCATGGTCACTACTGTGGGGACCATGGTCACTACTGTGGGGACCATGGTCACTACTGTGGGGGACCATGGTCACTACTGTGGGGACCATGGTCACTACTACTGTGGGGGACCATGTCACTACTGTGGGGGACCATGGTCACTACTGTGGGGGACCATGGTCACTACTGTGGGGGACCATGGTCACTACTGTGGGGACCATGGTCACTACTGTGGGGACCATGGTCACTACTGTGGGGGACCATGGTCACTACTGTGGGGGACCATGGTCACTACTACTGTGGGGGACCATGGTCACTACTGTGGGGGACCATGGTCACTACTGTGGGGGACCATGGTCACTACTGTGTGGGGGACCATGGTCACTACTGTGGGGGACCATGGTCACTACTGGGGGGACCATGGTCACTACTGTGGGGGACCATGGTCACTACTGTGGGGGACCATGGTCTACTACTGTGGGGGACCATGGTCACTACTGGGGGGGACCATGGTCACTACTGTGGGGACCAGGGTCACTACTTGGGGGACCATGGTCACTACTGTGGGGGACCATGGTCACTACTGTGGGGGACCAGGGTCACTACTGTGGGGGACCAGGGTCACTACTGTGGGGGACCATGGTCACTACTGTGGGGGACCATGGTCACTACTGTGGGGGACCATGGTCACTAGTGGGGGACATGGTCACTACTGTGGGGGACCATGGTCACTACTGTGGGGGACCAGGGTCACTACTGTGGGGGACCATGGTCACTACTGTGGGGGACCATGGTCACTACTGTGGGGGACCATGGTCACTACTGTGGGGGACCATGGTCACTACTGTGGGGGACCATGGTCACTAGTGGGGGACCATGGTCACTACTGTGGGGGACCATGGTCACTACTGTGGGGGGGACCATGGTCACTACTGTGGGGGGACCATGGTCACTACTGTGGGGGACCATGGTCACTACTATGTGGGGGACCATGGTCACTACTGTGGGGGACCATGGTCACTACTGTGGGGGACCATGGTCACTACTGTGGGGGACCATGGTCACTACTGTGGGGGACCATGGTCACTACTGTGGGGGACCATGGTCACTACTGTGGGGGACCATGGTCACTACTGTGGGGGACCATGGTCACTACTGTGGGGGACCATGGTCACTACTGTGGGGGACCATGGTCACTACTGTGGGGGACCATGGTCACTACTGTGGGGGACCATGGTCACTACTGTGGGGGACCAGGGTCACTACTGTGGGGGACCATGGTCACTACTGTGGGGGACCATGGTCACTACTGTGGGGGACCATGGTCACTACTGTGGGGGACCATGGTCACTACTGTGGGGGACCATGGTCACTACTGTGGGGGACCAGGGTCACTACTGTGGGGGACCATGGTCACTACTGTGGGGGACCAGGGTCACTACTACTGTGGGGGACCATGGTCACTACTGTGGGGACCATGGTCACTACTGTGGGGGACCATGGTCACTACTGTGGGGGACCATGGTCACTACTACTGTGGGGGACCATGGTCACTACTGTGGGGGACCATGGTCACTACTGTGGGGGACCATGGTCACTACTGTGGGGGACCATGGTCACTACTGTGGGGGACCATGGTCACTACTGTGGGGGACCATGGTCACTACTGTGGGGGACCATGGTCACTACTGTGGGGACCAGGGTCACTACTGTGGGGGACCATGGTCACTACTGTGGGGGACCATGGTCACTACTGTGGGGGACCATGGTCACTACTGTGGGGGACCATGGTCACTACTGTGGGGGACCAGGGTCACTACTGTGGGGGACCATGGTCACTACTGTGGGGGACCATGGTCACTACTGTGGGGGACCATGGTCACTACTGTGGGGGACCATGGTCACTACTGTGGGGGACCATGGTCACTACTGTGGGGGACCATGGTCACTACTACTGTGGGGGACCATGGTCACTACTGTGGGGGACCATGGTCACTACTGTGGGGGACCATGGTCACTACTGTGGGGGACCATGGTCACTACTACTGTGGGGGACCATGGTCACTACTGTGGGGGACCATGGTCACTACTGTGGGGGACCACGGTCACTACTGTGGGGGACCATGGTCACTACTACTGTGGGGGACCATGGTCACTACTGTGGGGACCATGGTCACTACTGTCGGGGACCATGGTCACTACTGTGGGGGACCATGGTCACTACTACTGTGGGGGACCATGGTCACTACTGTGGGGGACCATGGTCACTACTGTGGGGGACCATGGTCACTACTGTGGGGGACCATGGTCACTACTGTGGGGGACCATGGTCACTACTGTGGGGGACCATGGTCACTACTGTGGGGGACCATGGTCACTACTGTGGGGGACCATGGTCACTACTGTGGGGGACCATGGTCACTACTGTGGGGGACCAGGGTCACTACTGTGGGGGACCATGGTCACTACTGTGGGGGACCATGGTCACTACTGTGGGGGACCATGGTCACTACTGTGGGGGACCATGGTCACTACTGTGGGGGACCATGGTCACTACTGTGGGGGACCATGGTCACTACTGTGGGGGACCATGGTCACTACTGTGGGGGACCAGGTCACTACTGTGGGGGACCATGGTCACTACTGTGGGGGACCATGGTCACTACTGTGGGGGACCATGGTCACTACTGTGGGGGACCATGGTCACTACTGTGGGGGACCATGGTCACTACTGTGGGGGACCATGGTCACTACTGTGGGGGACCATGGTCACTACTGTGGGGGACCATGGTCACTACTGTGGGGGGACCAGGGTCACTACTGTGGGGGACCAGGGTCACTACTGTGGGGGACCATGGTCACTACTGTGGGGGACCATGGTCACTACTGTGGGGGACCATGGTCACTACTGTGGGGGACCATGGTCACTACTGTGGGGACCATGGTCACTACTGTGGGGGACCATGGTCACTACTGTGGGGGACCATGGTCACTACTGTGGGGGACCATGGTCACTACTGTGGGGGACCATGGTCACTACTGTGGGGGACCATGGTCACTACTGTGGGGGACCATGGTCACTACTGTGGGGGACCATGGTCACTACTGTGGGGGACCATGGTCACTACTGTGGGGGACCATGGTCACTACTGTGGGGGACCATGGTCACTACTGTGGGGGACCAGGGTCACTACTGTGGGGGACCATGGTCACTACTGTGGGGGACCATGGTCACTACTGTGGGGGACCATGGTCACTACTGTGGGGGACCATGGTCACTACTGTGGGGGACCATGGTCACTACTGTGGGGGACCATGGTCACTACTGTGGGGGACCAGGGTCACTACTGTGGGGGACCAGGGTCACTACTGTGGGGGACCATGGTCACTACTACTGTGGGGGACCATGGTCACTACTGTGGGGGACCATGGTCACTACTGTGGGGGACCATGGTCACTACTGTGGGGGACCATGGTCACTACTGTGGGGGACCATGGTCACTACTGTGGGGGACCATGGTCACTACTGTGGGGGACCAGGGTCACTACTGTGGGGGACCATGGTCACTACTGTGGGGGACCATGGTCACTACTGTGGGGGACCATGGTCACCACTGTGGGGGACCAGGGTCACTACTGTGGGGGGACCATGGTCACTACTGTGGGGGACCATGGTCACTACTGTGGGGGACCATGGTCACTACTGTGGGGGACCATGGTCACTACTGTGGGGGACCATGGTCACTACTGTGGGGGACCATGGTCACTACTGTGGGGGACCATGGTCACTACTGTGGGGGACCATGGTCACTACTGTGGGGGACCATGGTCACTACTGTGGGGGACCATGGTCACTACTGTGGGGGACCATGGTCACTACTGTGGGGGACCATGGTCACTACTGTGGGGGACCAGGGTCACTACTGTGGGGGACCATGGTCACTACTGTGGGGGACCAGGGTCACTACTGTGGGGGACCATGGTCACTACTGTGGGGGACCAGGGTCACTACTACTGTGGGGGACCATGGTCACTACTGTGGGGGACCATGGTCACTACTGTGGGGGACCATGGTCACTACTGTGGGGGACCATAGTCACTACTGTGGGGGACCATGGTCACTACTGTGGGGGACCATGGTCACTACTGTGGGGGACCATGGTCACTACTGTGGGGGACCATGGTCACTACTGTGGGGGACCATGGTCACTACTGTGGGGGACCATGGTCACTACTGTGGGGGACCATGGTCACTACTGTGGGGACCATGGTCACTACTGTGGGGGACCATGGTCACTACTGTGGGGGACCATGGTCACTACTGTGGGGGACCATGGTCACTACTACTGTGGGGGACCATGGTCACTACTGTGGGGGACCATGGTCACTACTGTGGGGGACCATGGTCACTACTGTGGGGGACCATGGTCACTACTGTGGGGGACCATGGTCACTACTGTGGGGGACCATGGTCACTACTGTGGGGGACCATGGTCACTACTGTGGGGGACCATGGTCACTACTGTGGGGGACCATGGTCACTACTGTGGGGGACCATGGTCACTACTGTGGGGGACCATGGTCACTACTGTGGGGGACCATGGTCACTACTGTGGGGGACCATGGTCACTACTGTGGGGGACCATGGTCACTACTGTGGGGGACCATGGTCACTACTGTGGGGGACCATGGTCACTACTGTGGGGACCATGGTCACTACTGTGGGGGACCATGGTCACTACTGTGGGGGACCATGGTCACTACTGTGGGGGACCATGGTCACTACTGTGGGGGACCATGGTCACTACTGTGGGGGACCATGGTCACTACTGTGGGGGACCATGGTCACTACTGTGGGGGACCATGGTCACTACTGTGGGGGACCATGGTCACTACTGTGGGGACCAGGGTCACTACTGTGGGGGACCATGGTCACTACTACTGTGGGGACCATGGTCACTACTGTGGGGGACCAGGGTCACTACTGTGGGGGACCATGGTCACTACTGTGGGGGACCATGGTCACTACTGTGGGGGACCATGGTCACTACTGTGGGGGACCATGGTCACTACTGTGGGGGACCAGGGTCACTACTGTGGGGGACCATGGTCACTACTGTGGGGGACCATGGTCACTACTGTGGGGGACCATGGTCACTACTGTGGGGGACCAGGTCACTACTGTGGGGGACCATGGTCACTACTGTGGGGGACCATGGTCACTACTGTGGGGACCATGGTCACTACTGTGGGGGGACCATGGTCACTACTGTGGGGGACCATGGTCACTACTGTGGGGGACCATGGTCACTACTGTGGGGGACCATGGTCACTACTGTGGGGGACCATGGTCACTACTGTGGGGGACCATGGTCACTACTGTGGGGGACCAGGGTCACTACTACTGTGGGGGACCATGGTCACTACTGTGGGGGACCAGGTCACTACTGTGGGGGACCATGGTCACTACTGTGGGGACCAGGGTCACTACTGTGGGGGACCATGGTCACTACTGTGGGGGACCATGGTCACTACTGTGGGGGACCATGGTCACTACTGTGGGGGACCATGGTCACTACTGTGGGGGACCATGGTCACTACTGTGGGGGACCATGGTCACTACTGTTGGGGACCATGGTCACTACTGTGGGGGACCATGGTCACTACTGTGGGGGACCATGGTCACTACTGTGGGGGACCATGGTCACTACTGTGGGGGACCATGGTCACTACTGTGGGGGACCATGGTCACTACTGTGGGGGACCATGGTCACTACTGTGGGGGACCAAGGTCACTACTGTGGGGGACCATGGTCACTACTGTGGGGGACCATGGTCACTACTGTGGGGGACCATGGTCACTACTGTGGGGGACCATGGTCACTACTGTGGGGGACCATGGTCACTACTGTGGGGGACCATGGTCACTACTGTGGGGGACCATGGTCACTACTGTGGGGGACCAGGTCACTACTGTGGGGGACCAGGGTCACTACTGTGGGGGACCATGGTCACTACTACTGTGGGGGACCATGGTCACTACTGTGGGGACCAGGGTCACTACTGTGGGGGACCATGGTCACTACTGTGGGGACCATGGTCACTACTGTGGGGGACCATGGTCACTACTGTGGGGGACCATGGTCACTACTGTGGGGGACCATGGTCACTACTGTGGGGGACCATGGTCACTACTGTGGGGGACCATGGTCACTACTGTGGGGGACCAGGTCACTACTGTGGGGGACCAGGGTCACTACTGTGGGGGACCATGGTCACTACTGTGGGGGACCATGGTCACTACTGTGGGGGACCATGGTCACTACTGTGGGGACCATGGTCACTACTGTGGGGGACCATAGTCACTACTGTGGGGGACCATGGTCACTACTGTGGGGGACCATGGTCACTACTGTGGGGGACCATGGTCACTACTGTGGGGGACCATGGTCACTACTGTGGGGGACCAGGGTCACTACTACTGTGGGGGACCATGGTCACTACTGTGGGGGACCAGGGTCACTACTGTGGGGGACCATGGTCACTACTGTGGGGACCAGGGTCACTACTACTGTGGGGGACCATGGTCACTACTGTGGGGGACCATGGTCACTACTGTGGGGGACCATGGTCACTACTGTGGGGGACCATGGTCACTACTGTGGGGGACCATGGTCACTACTGTGGGGGACCATGGTCACTACTGTGGGGGACCATGGTCACTACTGTGGGGGACCATGGTCACTACTGTGGGGACCAGGGTCACTACTGTGGGGGACCATGGTCACTACTGTGGGGGACCATGGTCACTACTGTGGGGGACCAGGGTCACTACTGTGGGGGACCATGGTCACTACTGTGGGGGACCATGGTCACTACTGTGGGGACCATGGTCACTACTACTGTGGGGGACCAGGGTCACTACTGTGGGGACCAGGTCACTACTGTGGGGGACCATGGTCATACTACTGTGGGGGACCATGGTCACTACTGTGGGGGACCATGGTCACTACTGTGGGGGACCATGGTCACTACTACTGTGGGGGACCATGGTCACTACTGTGGGGGACCATGGTCACTACTACTGTGGGGACCATGGTCACTACTGTGGGGGACCATGGTCACTACTACTGTGGGGGACCATGGTCACTACTGTGGGGGACCAGGGTCACTACTGTGGGGGACCATGGTCACTACTGTGGGGGACCATGGTCACTACTGTGGGGGACCATGGTCACTACTGTGGGGGACCATGGTCACTACTGTGGGGACCATGGTCACTACTGTGGGGGACCATGGTCACTACTGTGGGGGACCATGGTCACTACTGTGGGGGACCATGGTCACTACTGTGGGGGACCATGGTCACTACTGTGGGGGACCATGGTCACTACTGTGGGGGACCATGGTCACTACTGTGGGGGACCATGGTCACTACTGTGGGGGACCATGGTCACTACTGTGGGGACCATGGTCACTACTGTGGGGGACCATGGTCACTACTGTGGGGGACCATGGTCACTACTGTGGGGGACCATGGTCACTACTGTGGGGACCATGGTCACTACTGTGGGGGACCATGGTCACTACTGTGGGGGACCAGGGTCACTACTGTGGGGGACCATGGTCACTACTGTGGGGGACCATGGTCACTACTGTGGGGGACCATGGTCACTACTGTGGGGGACCATGGTCACTACTGTGGGGGACCATGGTCACTACTGTGGGGACCATGGTCACTACTGTGGGGGACCATGGTCACTACTGTGGGGGACCATGGTCACTACTGTGGGGGACCATGGTCACTACTGTGGGGGACCATGGTCACTACTGTGGGGGACCATGGTCACTACTACTGTGGGGGACCATGGTCACTACTGTGGGGGACCAGGGTCACTACTGTGGGGGACCATGGTCACTACTGTGGGGACCATGGTCACTACTGTGGGGACCATGGTCACTACTGTGGGGGACCATGGTCACTACTGTGGGGGACCATGGTCACTACTGTGGGGGACCATGGTCACTACTGTGGGGGACCATGGTCACTACTGTGGGGGACCATGGTCACTACTGTGGGGACCATGGTCACTACTGTGGGGGACCATGGTCACTACTGTGGGGACCAGGGTCACTACTACTGTGGGGACCATGGTCACTACTGTGGGGGACCATGGTCACTACTGTGGGGGACCAGGTCACTACTGTGGGGGACCATGGTCACTACTGTGGGGGACCATGGTCACTACTGTGGGGGACCATGGTCACTACTACTGTGGGGGACCAGGTCACTACTGTGGGGGACCAGGGTCACTACTGTGGGGGACCATGGTCACTACTGTGGGGGACCATGGTCACTACTGTGGGGGACCATGGTCACTACTGTGGGGACCATGGTCACTACTGTGGGGGACCATGGTCACTACTGTGGGGACCATGGTCACTACTGTGGGGACCATGGTCACTACTGTGGGGACCATGGTCACTACTGTGGGGGACCATGGTCACTACTGTGGGGACCATGGTCACTACTGTGGGGGACCATGGTCACTACTGTGGGGGACCATGGTCACTACTGTGGGGGACCATGGTCACTACTGTGGGGACCATGGTCACTACTGTGGGGGACCATGGTCACTACTGTGGGGGACCATGGTCACTACTGTGGGGACCATGGTCACTACTGTGGGGACCATGGTCACTACTGTGGGGGACCATGGTCACTACTGTGGGGGACCATGGTCACTACTGTGGGGGACCATGGTCACTACTGTGGGGGACCATGGTCCTACTACTGTGGGGGACCATGGTCACTACTGTGGGGGACCAGGGTCACTACTGTGGGGGACCATGGTCACTACTGTGGGGACCATGGTCACTACTGTGGGGGACCATGGTCACTACTGTGGGGGACCATGGTCACTACTGTGGGGACCATGGTCACTACTGTGGGGGACCATGGTCACTACTGTGGGGGACCATGGTCACTACTGTGGGGACCATGGTCACTACTGTGGGGGACCAGGGTCACTACTGTGGGGGGACCATGGTCACTACTGTGGGGGACCATGGTCACTACTGTGGGGGACCATGGTCACTACTGTGGGGGACCATGGTCACTACTGTGGGGGACCATGGTCACTACTGTGGGGGACCATGGTCACTACTGTGGGGGACCATGGTCACTACTGTGGGGGACCATGGTCACTACTGTGGGGGACCATGGTCACTACTGTGGGGGACCAGGGTCACTACTGTGGGGGACCATGGTCACTACTGTGGGGGACCATGGTCACTACTGTGGGGACCATGGTCACTACTGTGGGGACCATGTCACTACTACTGTGGGGGACCATGGTCACTACTGTGGGGGACCATGGTCACTACTGTGGGGGACCATGGTCACTACTGTGGGGGACCATGGTCACTACTGTGGGGACCATGGTCACTACTGGGGGACCATGGTCACTACTGTTGGGGACCATGGTCACTACTGTGGGGACCATGGTCACTACTGTGGGGGACCATGGTCACTACTGTGGGGGACCATGGTCACTACTGTGGGGACCATGGTCACTACTGTGGGGACCATGGTCACTACTGTGGGGGACCATGGTCACTACTGTGGGGGACCAGGTCACTACTGTGGGGGACCATGGTCACTACTGTGGGGGACCATGGTCACTACTGTGGGGACCATGGTCACTACTACTGTGGGGGACCATGGTCACTACTGTGGGGGACCAGGTCACTACTGTGGGGGACCATGGTCACTACTGTGGGGGACCATGGTCACTACTGTGGGGGACCAGGGTCACTACTGTGGGGGACCAGGTCACTACTGTGGGGACCATGGTCACTACTACTGTGGGGACCATGGTCACTACTGTGGGGGACCAGGTCACTACTGTGGGGGACCATGGTCACTACTGTGGGGGACCATGGTCACTACTGTGGGGGACCATGGTCACTACTGTGGGGGACCATGGTCACTACTGTGGGGGACCAGGGTCACTACTGTGGGGGACCATGGTCACTACTGTGGGGGACCATGGTCACTACTGTGGGGGACCATGGTCACTACTGTGGGGGACCAGGTCACTACTGTGGGGGACCATGGTCACTACTGTGGGGACCATGGTCACTACTGTGGGGGACCATGGTCACTACTGTGGGGGACCATGGTCACTACTGTGGGGGACCATGGTCACTACTGTGGGGGACCATGGTCACTACTGTGGGGGACCATGGTCACTACTGTGGGGGACCATGGTCACTACTACTGTGGGGGACCATGGTCACTACTGTGGGGGACCAGGGTCCTACTACTGTGGGGGACCATGGTCACTACTGTGGGGGACCAGGGTCACTACTGTGGGGGACCATGGTCACTACTGTGGGGACCCAGGGTCACTACTACTGTGGGGACCATGGTCACTACTGTGGGGGACCATGGTCACTACTGTGGGGACCATGGTCACTACTGTGGGGGACCATGGTCACTACTGTGGGGGACCATGGTCACTACTGTGGGGGACCATGGTCACTACTGTGGGGGACCATGGTCACTACTGTGGGGGACATGGTCACTACTGTGGGGACCAGGGTCACTACTGTGGGGGACCATGGTCACTACTGTGGGGGACCATGGTCACTACTGTGGGGGACCAGGGTCACTACTGTGGGGGACCATGGTCACTACTGTGGGGGACCATGGTCACTACTGTGGGGGACCATGGTCACTACTACTGTGGGGGACCAGGGTCACTACTGTGGGGGACCAGGGTCACTACTGTGGGGACCATGGTCACTACTACTGTGGGGGACCATGGTCACTACTGTGGGGGACCATGGTCACTACTACTGTGGGGGACCAGGTCACTACTACTGTGGGGGACCATGGTCACTACTGTGGGGGACCATGGTCACTACTACTGTGGGGGACCAGGGTCACTACTGTGGGGGACCATGGTCACTACTACTGTGGGGTACCACGGTCACTACTGTGGGGGACCAGGGTCACTACTGTGGGGGCCATGGTCACTACTGTGGGGGACCATGGTC
>WNGS01005319.1:8379-22941 GCA_020271785.1 Procambarus virginalis | reverse complement strand
CTTTCACACAAGTGTCACATAAATTACGGGCTCACCAAAGCCTGTGTTACCTGGACATTTCAATCTGAGTAGCTAAATCTAAAACACAACAACAACAACACATAAGTTACCAAGCTTGGACTAGACCTGGGAAAACCCCATTCTCTGCACCACCCCTCCCCTTACTTCTGTTTTCAGAAGGTCTGCTTCTTTAGCAGTCTTGTGGACTTACTCTAACCTTCCTACACATTTCTACTAACTAAGATATCCAGATTCAGTCTAACAGAATTTGCAAGTGCCTGATGTGAGTTTCAGGTAGTCACCTCGTTTTTCAATCTGGTCATATCCTAAAATAATCAAACTTGTACTGACCACCTAGCTTAGCACTTCTTTCCTATCCTGGCTGGCCTAGACTAGGCTGGCGTAGACTAGCCTGGCCTGGCCTAGCCTAGCCTGGCCTAGCCTGGCCTAGCCTAGCCTGGCCTAGCCTAGCCAAGCCAAACCAAACCAAGTCAAACTAAGACAAATCAAACAATCCAGCCTAGCCTAACAAGCACCAAAATTTCAAATATCAGGTTAACTGAAAGGGGTGGCTTGTTCTGCTATCATATAACATTGGTGACCTTGAAGTAACTGCACATAGTTCATTGCTGCATGGACAAATTTCAGCAGCAGTTTCTACAACATGCGGTGTTCTAATAAAAACACCAACTAGCTCTCACAATAGAAGCAACCAAACAACCACTATATTATATTTCAGCCTAACACAACTTTCTAAACTTTCTGGACAAGTTAGGTTAGACAACGTAAGACATGAAATAAATGGCAGCTTATAGCTCTCTCTGCGATATTCTGCACGCTGTCGGAGTGAGCCTTATTAACAATTATACAGCAAGACTTGTAGTGCTAGGTGTTGTCAAAATGTTATTCATAACACTGTTAAGGATGTGGTTGATACTGTTCGATCAACAACTGAAATCCAACCTAGTTTTTTCTCTGTACGACGTAGCACTTTGTAGCATGTTCAATGAGTGCTATGTTGTAAGTGACTTATTTCGGACAAACACACAAAGTTGATGGTTTAACATTCATAATATACACAAAACTTAGCAACATTATAATGAAATGAGACCCTAGACAACCCTTATCTAAGCTAACAATTAATACAATATAAAATTGTGAAATATTGAAATAGTTTTATGCCAGTTTTCAAACCCTATTTCTAGGTTAGGTAAGGCTGGGTTAGGTTAGAAAGGCTTTAAAATCCATTGCCACATTATCTTCAGTATGAAGTGACCTGTATTCCCAGTAGTGAAAACCACTACACTGAACCCTACTGCTAAACTATGCATAGTGCATAAAAAACAAAGCACTTTTTACAAATTGAAAAAAATTATTGATTATTCTTCTAATGAGGAGTTAATCCGAGGACAATATACTGTACTTTGCCCACTGTTGTTACTATCCAGAAAATACTGCCTTCTGTTGTGAGGGAGTTAAAAGATTGTGGAAGCACATCAGCTGTTTGCATTCTTTAACTTTACCATAAGAGTGCATTGAACTCAAAATCAATGAAGATGTTCATTGGTATAACTCAAGATAATGTTTTGTTTGTATGTTTACCATGATTATCTCACATTGATAAAATAAAAAAATTGCCACATACTGAATTTGGAAAACAAAATATAGCAATGGAGCAGCTGATATACAGAAATTTCTAAAGGACACACTGGATTATAGAAAACACGGATAAAGGAATACTTTATACGAAAATACAGGAATACTGGAATGAAGAATCTGAAATGCAGAAACCTTGGATTGAAGAGGTCCATCTAATTACCCAAAGCTACCCAAAACTTCCTAGCATTACGTTATTAATGAATAAATATGATGCAGGCGAGGAGTTCAATAACGTGGCTGAAAATGTTGACCAAACCACACTAAAAAGTGAAGGGACGACGACGTTTCGGTCCGTCCTGGACCCTTCTCAAGTCGATTGTGATGTCGTCCCTTCACTTTCTAGTGTGTGGTTTGGTCAATAAATATGATATATTTATTCATTATAATGTTGGTGCTGAATGTAGAACATGGAAAAAACATATTTTTACTCTGAAAAAGTATCATTCATACGAAATTAGACGAAAATAAGCTGTTGGTGACATCAAAGCAAGTCGACGGTCCAGCGACAATATTGTGGAGTGACTTATCCAGATACATCGTTGCCTGGAGAGTGTTTACTGGCATACAGCTTCTGTACCTACCTAACCTAGCCAACCTACCCAAACATAACCTAACAAAACCTAACCTAACAAAACTTAACCTAACTAAACCTAACTTATCCAACCTAACTTATATAAGCTGTAGGCAACAATATATCTGGATAAGTTGATCCACAACATTGTCGTTTGGATTGTCGACTTCCTATGGCCTCTCGTGCCACTTAGTTTAGACTAATTTCGTTATACTGTAAACGTATATTTTTTATGAGTAAAAATAAGTTTTTTTTCATGTTATACCTTCAGCAACAACATTATAGTGAGTAATCTATCATATTTCTTCATGACTTACGTAATACTAGGTAGTGCTTTGAGTAGATTTGGGTAATAGACAAGACTGGAATGAAGTATCTGGAATAGAGACTACCTTGTCTGAGACAGTGCACACACTAAAGTAGTGTTTTCTAAATTGCATTTCTGTGGGTAAGCACAATGAATTACCTCTGCATCACTCAATCAGTTTAGCATTGTTCTTTGTGGCCAGCAACTTTGATGACTTTGCAGAGAGCCTTTACCTTGGCTAAGTGTACCTTGATAACCCTTCTTGAGGTTATCTTGTTATCTTGAGATGATTTCGAGGCTTTTTTTTAGTGTCCCCGCGGCCCGGTCCTCGACCAGGCCTCCACCCCCGGAAGCAGCCCATGACAACTGACTAACACCCAGGTACCTATTTTACTGCTAGGTAACAGGGGCATAGGGTGAAAGAAGCTCTGCCCAATGTTTCTCGCCGGCCTAGGATCGAACCCAGGACCACAGGATCACAAGTCCAGCGTGCTGTCCGCTCGGCCGACCGGCTCCCCGGCCGACCGGCTTCTTACAGGCTTTCTGTCCCCTCATCAATGTATTTTTTTTTTTACAAGAATTCTTACATTCTTGTAAAGCCAAACACGCATTGCAGTTTGGGCAGCTCCTTACTCCAAATTTCCTCGCAACACAACCCGCCAAATCGTTTAACAACCAGGTACCCATTCACTGCTTGGTGAACAGAGGATACAGTTAAGGATTGGCGCCCAGTCAATCCTCCCCGGCCAGGATACAAACCCAGGCCATGGCGCTCACTAAGCGCCGGGCGAGTGCGTTACCACTTCGCAACGGGGACAGATTTTGGTCCCCGTGACTATACCAGATATAATCTAGTGACTATACCAGATATAATCTAGTGACTATACCAGAATATACCAAATTGCCAACAATACCCTAACATTATTTTCACTTAACATGTGTACAAGTTACAATCGAATTACCATCATGTTGCAATATTGAATACGTACATTGTCAGGAGAAACTTGTTAAATTTATAGTATAATAAAAAGCTGTAAATAAAACGAAGTGAAAGTCTAAACTGGCTGCCGCATCACAATGGATCCTGCAGTACACTGGTCTACGTTTCCGACTTACAATCCTTGCGTTTTATCCCGAGGCAGGACAAATTATTGACCAATTTCCTTTCACCTGGTGCCCTGTTCGCCCGACAGTAAATAGGTACCAAGGAGTGCGACCTTAGAGGCAACGTTGATGCAAGCATGAGTACAGACTTCCTCTCCCAACAAAGAATATAAATCTGTGCTTTCAAACTCGAAAATAACAACCGATATTGGCAGTTAAAATAAATGAAATAAATAGACTATATTAAGCAAGTGTGTGAGGGAGATGTAGAACAGGGTGGACATAGGCGTCAGTAGGGAGCCTCTGGGTCACTCTCAACACATCCTGTAAGAACTCCAATTCTCATTATCAAATTGCGTGTCCTCTCAGGCCACCATGTCCCCGTGTTTTAAGCACCGGATACAACCTTTACCCCTAGAACTATGGCACACCAAACGGTTAAAAATGGATGATTTAGACCTCCTAAACCGAAGAGTATTTATATAAATCTGTCAGGTGATTTTTGCTCCATCTGCAAAACATTATCACCTGACTCGTCCTTTGGGAATTTATTGCCGTCACTTGGCGTTTTTACCCTGCACTAGCTTTGCCTCGAGGGAAATCTTAAGCTATCTAAGATGCCGATGACGACCCTAAAGTGCCGGTATCTGTAATGACAGCGAGCAGGAGATGAAATAAATATTTTGTGGGTTTTGTTTTTATGCAGACGAACCCCAACAACAAGCCATGCGTCTCTAGAACTCACCAGAATTCGCTTAAATAGCGCATTTTCCTTAGGGGGAAGTTGCTGTTTTTTGGGATCCATGATTATTTATTTGTGTGTCAGCTTATATCTGTTTTGAGTCGCCCTAGACTCTCTATATAAGCGTAAATTGTCCAAAATCCCGCGTGGTGCCGGCCAAGATGGCGGCTGTAGGAGATGACGTCGGGGAAGTGACGTCATGTAAACAATAATGGCGGGTCTCACATTCATTCTTAAATGACTTTTTTTGCTTATTGTCTCCTACAGTGACCAGTGATTGCACAGAATCGTGATATTATTTCTACTAGCTAAATAAATATAGTTAAGAGAGCATTAATTGGCTTATATTTTTTGTACTTGCATAGATTTGAATGTTTGAGTTCAGATTCGACAATGTCCTGTTTACTTATTTATTTACTTATTTATTAATTTATTTATTTATATATTTATATAATTATATATACAAGAAGGTACATTGGGTTTATGAGGGTAGATAGCATTGATGTTTTTACATCCTTATAAAGCCACTAGCACGCATAGCGTTTCAGGCAGGTCCTTAATCTAATAGATAATTTAAGAGGATAAATTCTAGCAAAATTTAAAAAAATGTTCACAAGTACATTGTAAGAAAATTTGACAAAGACTAATAGGTACATTAAAGTAAAATTTGAGGTTATCAATAGGTACACTATAGCATAATTTAAGGATTATTCAAGGTTTAATGCAGTAAAAAAAATCCGTTCAATATAGCAATCATGATATAAGGAGATAGCAATAATTTGAATGGTACAGTTATTTGGCTTAGATAAATATATTGGGGGATTGGTAGCACAAGATACAGTGGGAGTTAAAGCACTAGGTAGGAAACTATGAAGATGAAATTAGGTTCAAGTTCAAGTCAAGTTCAAGTACGTTTATTGAGATAAGCAAGAAATACATCTCAAAGGGATAGAATAGCTTAGTCTATTTTTACCCCCCTCTACTTCAAGTCCCTCAAGGGGCGCACAAATTCAGTGAGTACAAATAGACAAATAACATTACAAGAATCCCATTTAACATTGCAGGTTATATAGTAAGTATAGCATATAATGTTACACTCTTGGGGCAAATTCTTGTAGCTCCTAAGTATACTGTCTATCATACCATTATCATACATCCAAACAATTTGATGTGGTACACTATTTTTCCTTATTTTATAGTTTTCAATAAGTTGACACTCTAATACGGGATGGGTATGGGTGCATATAAAGAAAGAAATTGAATTGTTCTAAGGTGTGGGCGTGCGGCATACTACATAATTTACACTCCTTATCTTTTTCACTGACATCAACACCGTATTGCCGATATATTTGTATCCTAATCTTAATCTCATGTAAATTGAATCCTTCCAAGTAGACTTTCCTTACCATAGGTGAAGGACGAATTTGTATTTATTATTGAATAATTCTTAAGTGTGTTACTACTGTCCACCATTGCCATTCTCTTTATCATTTCTTCACCCTCTTGGATCATTGATTCTTGTTTTTATTTGTTTCAAGGTTAACTGACATACAACATCAACAAGATTTTTTTTCAGTGGCTCTCTTCGTTTCTCATCAACTACCTCATTCAACAGGATTCCCACATGTGAAGTGATCCACATGAACCTTACTCTATACCCAGTTTTTCTAATTTCTTAACATTCTCTCTACACTCTATCACAATATTCTGATATACTGGGCGTCTGCTATTAAAGACTCTAACGCTCCTCTGCTGTCAATAAAGAAGCAAGCATTTTTACCACATTTGACTACTTCCTGTAATCCTGCTAATACACCTTGGAGTTCAGCCTGCGTTGAAGAGACATTGTCAGTTAAGCGGCGTCCAATAACAGTATCTACAGTGCCGATTGTCAGTGTACTCCCTGATCAAGACTCCACATCCTGCCTTCCCATCCCTAGCTACTGACCCATCACAATATACATGTAGAGTGTTCTCTGTGGGCAGTTTTCTAATTATACAATCATATGTTGCCCTCAGCTCTCCTATTTCATACATACTTGTTTCTTTTGCAAGGGAGTAATTACTACATCTACATTACAATCATCCCATGGTGGTGTGACTTTTTCTTGGGAAACTAGTGGTTGTAGAGTAATTTGAAACGCGTTGAAAAATGAAAATGCGTTGACAAATAATTGTTCTTTTTCTCCCTTTGTATTTAGGCTGTGATACTGAAACTTGGAACAGTTGCAACCCTTTTCATATACAACTAGTCATAAAGTTTGGTGTTGACATTGAACAACTTTTAATATCCTACGTCATGCCTCCTAAGGCGCGTCTGGGATCATCCCAGGCGTAAGTTCGAACCCCATCACGGTCCTTGTGGTTTGTTCATTTGATGTATCACGCTATTGTGATTTCTGTGTGTGCGAATAATTTTGCTGATAGGTTACATTTGGTCAGGTCTACATCAGCAGGTAATTCAAATTCTCAGAGATAAATAAATAATAAATAAATAATAAATAAATAAATAAATAAATAAATAAATAAATAAATAAATGTTTATTCAGGTAAATTACATACATACAAGAGCTTTTACAAAATTGATAGATTTATAGATAGAGCTAGTATATACAATGCCTAAAGCATTGTATATATTTATGTATTTAATACATTGTATGTATTTAAGCAATACTTAAAAATGTCTAATGAAGATCTCACCGACCTAACAATTCACAAAGACCTGAAAGTTGTAGCATTAAATATTATGATAGATATCGTGAGGAAACATTCACATATGGACTAATAGAACAAGAACCCGGCAATGATGTTATAGTGGCCAGAATACGCCTGGGATATAGACGTATCTGGCAGCTTTCTCAAAACCCAAATGTCCGAGTACACAATGTGTCAACTTTGTGAAGAGAAAACAGCACTCTCTTGAACATTATATTGTAGAATGTCCCCTATTGGCTGACTTTCGCCCTCCTGGGCTAAGGTATGCTGAACTGTGTAATTACTATATGAGTACTGGAACACTTGATGATATATTGGACTTGTACCAAGATTGACCATGTAATGTATCAATTATACAATGTATGTTTGTGATATAACTATATACCTGAGCTTGTAAAAGCACCTTAATCATCTTCAGTGATTAAGTGCTTAATTGCACACTAGTTTCTCTGTCAGCTATCTCACCCTGTCAAAGTAAAAGAGACACAATGTATGTGAATGCATGTGTGTGAATATATGCATGTATATATGTATATGTACGTATATGTGTGTGGTGTATGGATATGTATGTGTATAAAGTACTTATGGAAAGCTGATCAGAATTGCATTTCACCTTTGTAAATGCACATTAATGACACTTCAAACACTTTATGTAAGGCATACGTAAATCTGGGTATTCTATCTATCTATGTTTCCGTGTGTAGGTTAGCTTAGCATTTTAAAAGACCGAATCACCTTCTGTGGTTGATTGTTCAATAAATCCCTGAACTATATGTTTAACTGATCTCTAACCTGTCCATGGAGGACAGAAGAAAATGTATATATGCTGGTTAGCATTGTAAATGTGTGGCCAGTCTGTGGTAGAAAAAATAATATAAAAAAAAAATGCCTAAGCCACTATTACGCAAAGTGTTTCGGGCAGAAAAACATTAAAGACTAAATCTTAATACTAATTGAGATTAAAGTATAAAATGTGTTGAGAACAAATAAAATAAAAATAAAAAAGGGGGAACATAGCAGAAAAAAGCAGCACAAATACAATTAGGTCGACAAAAGCGTTGTTTAAAAAAAAAAGAGACTGGGTTGACAATAGAGGGGTAAGGTAGGTTACAGGGAATTATTAGGTAGTGTTTCGTTTTGTCTTAAACTGGTTGAGAGAGGTTACAGTCTTTAACATGGTTGGGAAGTCATCCACATTCTGGGTCCCTTGATTTAGTAGAGCATTTCTAGTTTGATTAAGTCGTACTCTTGAATATCAAAACTGTATTTATTTCTGGTGTGGTGCTCATGGGTTCTGTTACAACCTTCAATGAAGCTTTTGAGGTCAGGACTGGCATTACAGTTCAGCGTTTTATATATGTATAATACTCATGAAAGGATGTGCAGTGACTTAATATCTAACATATCCAGAGATTGAGAGGGGTATCGAGGGATTGTCTGGGCCAGAGTTGGTATTGTCCTAATAGCAGCTTTGTGTTGAGTAATTAGAGGACGTAAATGATTTTGGGTAGTAGAATCCAAGCACAAATACCATAGTTGATATATGGATAGATGAGGGAGTATAGAGTGTCACAGGGCAGGGCGGGGTACATAATATCTGATCTTAGAAAGAATGCCAACAGTTTTTTTAACTTTTTTGATATATTTAGAATGAGTCCCTGGAAATCAGCTTGTGGTCAATGAGAAGCCAAGGATTTTGCCATCTATTTTGTTACAAATTGGGTATTGTTTATTCTGAGATTTATTTGATTAGAGGATTTATTGCCAAACAGAATATAGAAAGTTTGTCAATGTTAAGTGTGAGTTTGTTGGCAGTTTGCCAAAGATGGACTTTATTTAGCTCAGTATTTACTGTGGCATTTAGAGCAAGGGGGTCAGACTGGAGTAAAGAAGGTTTGTGTCGTCAGCAAATAGAATTGGTTTGAGGTGTTGGGAGGCATTTGGAAGGTCATTAATGTAGATGAGAAAGAGGAGAGGGCCAAGTATGCTGCCCTGAGGAACACCAATGTTGATGGGTAGGGTGGGGGAAATAGAATTATTCACAGAAACATACTGGAGCCTGTCAGTAAGGTAAGATTTGAGGTATTGCAGGGAGTGTCTTCTGACTCCATAATGATGTAATTAAGAAGAAGGTTTTGGTGGTTGACAGTATCAAAAGCCTTACGCAGGTCCACAAATAGCCAAACAGGGAACTCATTTTTATCAAGAGCTGCATGAATCAAGTTAATCATACTATAAGTGCATCGTTAGTGCTTTTTTTGGGTCTGAACCCAATGATCTGCTACCAGAAATTTTAGCCAAATATCCCCAGTTTGCTAGTAAATAAGCAAAGGTTACAATCACTTAGTAACTAAGTGATTGTAAATATCCACCGCTGTCCACTGGATGGGGGGCGGTGTGCAGGAAAAATATAAATTGTGAACTAGCTCTCCACATATGTCAGTTGCTTAATTTAGAACCTGTACTTGAGGTCGATCTCGAACCCATTGTTGATGTGACGACTTATATTGAATTTTGTAACTAGCTCATCAAGATTGTAACTTGCTTAGCTAAATGAATTGTGGGGTTCAGTCCCTGAGCCCGTTATGTGCCTCTGTAACCCTTTCCACTACCGCCCACAAGATGGGTATGGGTGCATAATAAATGAACTAAAACAAACTCTGAACCCAAGTTTAGTCAGAGTTGATTTTTCTTTGTACTGAAGCAGGTATTTCCTCCCCTGATTCTATGTATGACTAATCATCCTGGGAGATGGGAACATTAGATAAACTTATAGCTAGCTTTTGATCTATACTGTGTAATCTTTCATATATAATAGGGTGGCAAAACATGTGTATACCTAAGCTTGTTATAAAAAAAAATAGTAGTAATCGTAAAGATTAATGAGGACGCATATTATAAAGGGCTATCAATTAATGGCTTTTAATTATAAATGTTTGAACAATATTTAGGAAAAACTATAAAAAAACTAAACAAAATTACCACCAATTTGACAATATAATATTGTTAGATATAGCATAAAAATATAATAATATATATATAATATATATAAGAAAAAGGGAATTATGAGTGGAAGTGTTATACCTATCTTATTATTATTATAATATGAATTATTGTTATTGTAATATGAATTATTTTATTGTAATATGAATTATTATATATGAATGGGGTCCGGGGTGGTAGAATGCGCCGCACCAGCTGATGGTGGACGTCAACACTGGAGGAGGCGAGGCTGACTGTGCCAGGCCAAGGTGCGTCATTATTGCCCTTCTCTCACCACACCTGCACTCCATACTAGGCATTATACCAGCTGGTTCATGGACCATTTGGCGTTTTGTCAGGTCAGTAGCCAATGCGATCAATTATATACACTATAAGCGTAGTATTTTGTACTTCTATACACTATATACGATAGTTTTCTTGCTCTGGAGGCTCGTCCTTGTCACAGTCTGATTGGAATGTTATAACTCTTTATGTGTTGTATTGTGTCTTATATTTCATACTTTAAGGCAGTAAGGAAACACCGTTCTTAAGTCTGTAAAGGGATATCATCACTAAGAAACGAGACAAGGCAGTGCGGATTGTTTTTTTAATTTGTGTCCAAAAAAATCCTTGAGTGCAACTATATTATGACCGTGTGACGCCATACACCTCAGAGTTTATAGTTGTATAATCATACTTGGTTAGCACTTTCTCTTGATAATTAACTTGTAAAAGACACAACATAAGAATTAAGGAAATGGAAGAAGAACTATGGCCCATACAAGACAGCTATTTATATTCACCAAAGGCATAAAATAGAACACGATACAATGAAAATAAATTTGATAAGTTTAGATTTAGCAGTCCCCGTGGTGTAGTGGTAAGACACTCATATGGCGTTTCTCGAGTGCTTTGTCCTGGGTTCGTATCCTGGCCGGGGAGGATTTACTGGGCGTCAATCCTTAACTGTAGCGTCTGTTTAACGCAACAGTAAATGGGTACCTGGTTGTTAAACGATTTGGCGGGTTGTATTTAGTGGAACATAGGATTAAGGACCTGCCTGAAACGCTATGCATGCTAGTGGCTGTACAAGAATGTTACTACTCTTGTATATACTGTATAAATAAATAAATAGATTTAGGAAAGAACTGGATAAATACTGGTTCAAACAGGGTTGTTGATTTGTGGGCCATTACCGCATAACGTAATAGAAGTAGGATCCTTGATTGTTTCAAGCTTAGGTTAGACATATATATATGAATGAGATTATAGGGTATAAATAAGAGTTCCCTCGTATGAGCTAATAGGCTTTATGCAGTTACCTTCATTCTTATGTTCATTCATGTATGCATTCTATTTTGTGTTGGTTTTTATATATCTTGTTAATATGCCCTATGTTATGCCCTTTCATCCACTTGTACACAGCTTTGGTTACATTTATTAAACAGTTTACAAGCATGAAAACTTCCCAATCAAATGTTATTATAATCAGCCTCCTGGTGCTTTGGAGCTCATTAACTGTTTATAATTGTAAACAAAGCCACTAAAGATTGAGAAAAGATGTACAGGTTTGTATGTTTTTGCATAACTGCTTTGTGAATTTGGCCCCAGGGTCATTGCTCCCTGTGCCTTTCTGAGGGGGGGCCAGGTTCTGTCTCGTGGTCCCTGGTAGGCAGAACTCCTATGACTACTGCCCTGGTCTAATGAATTGCATATTAGCTCGATAGCTCCAGGGAGCCTCCGGGACTCACCAAGGAAATGGCATTTCATTACATTCAACGCTGGTTTTTTTGCATTCTTGCAAAGCCACTAACACAGTGTTTTGGGCAGGTCCTTAATCTAACATATCAGGTAAGATATATTCACTGTGTCGGGAGACAGGAAGCCAAAGTGTATTCATACACGTTTGGCTTTTATCTAGGTCCCATCCCACAAGGCCGAATTACTGACCCCGCCCAGGATGCAACCCCATAACAAGCTGACTAACTCCTGAGTATCTACTCACTGCTCGGTGAACAGATCCATTAGGTGAAAGGAAATGTGCCAACCATTTCTGTCCCACGCGGGACTCAAACCTGGAATTCTCTATTGTGTGTCGAGAATGAACCCCACTGTACTACCGGGACCCTTCGATGAAAAGTTACATTGAAAGCAGATGAAAGGTACATTTTAGCAAAATTTATATCAACATATAACTACAATATAAATTGACAGATGTGATTACACTGGTGAAGATGTATGTCCTAAGTAATAAATTGGGGGAATGGGTAGTACAAGATTCAGTGTGAGTTGAAGCACAAAGAAAGAAACTACGAGGATGAAATTAGGTAGTTTTTGGTTTTACTTTTGAATAAGGAATAATTGAGATTTTTTTTAATTCATTAGGGAGTGAGTTTCATAAACTGGGTCTGTTATTTGCATGGAGGTTTGGCCAGACTTAGTTTGATTCTGGGGATATCAAAGATTTATTTATTTATTATTTATTTATTTTATTTTTGTATTTATATATACAAGAGTTTTTAAATTTTTGTAAAGCCACTAGCATGCATAGTGTTTCGGAAGGTCCTTAATCCTAATTTTCCCGGGAATATAACCCTTCAAATCATTTAACAATCGGGTACCCATTCTGCTGGGTGAACAGGGGTGTTCAGTTAAGGATTGGCACCCAGTCAATCCTCCCTGATCTGGATACGAACTCAGGCCAAAGTGCTCGCGAAGCGCCGGGCGAGTGCTGCGCCAAGGAGACTGATTTCTGGAGTGGTGCTCATGTGTTCTATTATCAAGAAAAGTTTGAAACCAAGATTAGCATTTAGGAACAAGGTTTTGTACTCATAAATAGTACTTGAGAATGTGTGTGGAGTGAGTGTATTTTTAAAATGTTAAAGGACTTAAACAGACTTGGGGGTGTGGTCGCTACGACCTTGGTTCAGTCCGCACACTCTCATCCTTCCCCTGCTGTGGTTCGTTCTGGTCCTCCTCCCCCTGCTTCTGACTCCGAAGCGTCTGAGGGTTTCGGAGTCGGGGCAGGATTTAGTCAAGTTGGAGACTCGGGCAGTTTCAGGGGTTACCCCTTTTGGGGTGGCAACGGAGGCATTCAAGCCTGTTCCTCCTGCCAAAGTGTATGGGTTTGACCAGTGGACTCCCTTCCTTCCTTCCTTCCTTCCTGCTCTTACGGCTGTCCCAGCTTTTTTTTGAGGCTGAGTCTTTGGGGGATGGCTCGGCCTGGGTCCTGCTGTGGGGGTTCCCGGGGCTGAGGTGGGGTTGACTTGGGGCCCTTGGGCCCTGTTGGACCCCGCTGGGGTTTTTGTACCCTCTGAGCGGGGCTTGTTATTACAGGAATGGGGTTATTCCTTTCCCTTTGGGTCCGTCTGTCAAGTCCTTCTAGAGGTTTCGGCTTCCCGCATCCTGCCTCATGAGGTGCGGGACTGCGTTGCTGCTTACCTCCTGCGTGGCCCGGATTACGCCTCTTTTATGAATACGTCTTCATTCACGTTTGATTCTTCGTTTCCTTACTGGGTTCGTTATGAAGTTTCCAGCGTCGTCCTAGCTTGCGTACTGCCCTGTTTTGTGTTGGAGGCTTGGCGTTTCTGTCAGTCCTTGCAACTTGAGAGGTACGAGGCTCTGACGGTGGTCCAGGTTTACCTGGGGGTCAAGTTTGAGCACCTCCATGCATGCTTTTTCGCCCTCTGCCCTTCCTCGGGATGTTGGCATTGTGCAGCTTCATGTGCAGGTTCCCACTCTTTCGGCTGCACTGGTTGCTGTGAATTTGTGAGCTCGTGGCCTGTTGGCTTCGGTTTTGTGTTCTTTTCCCTCCTGGATTTCTTTTCCTCCTTGGCTGGGCTTTGTAACCAGTGCTCACCAGGCCAGCCAGGGGCAGTGGGGTCGGTCTTCCGTCGGGCAGACAGCGCAGTGCGGGAGTTTGCAGAGGTGTGGATGTCGCTTCGGAGGGGTTCAGGTCACTCGCGGATCGACGATCAAGCTCCGTTCGAACTGCTCCCCAGTGGTTCATTGCCTGAACTGAGGGGTTTGATGCAGTTCTTGGCTCTTGGGGCTGGTCGCTTCGAGTAACTCATCGGCTGTGTTCTTGGAGTTTGGCTCTCCTGGCCATTCACTTTGGGGGGTGCCCAGTGTCCTGGTGGATGGCCTGTCACAGTTTATTCCCCTGTCTACGGAGTGGACAGTTGACGCTAACTCTGTTGGCTCTGTCGGACGTACGGGCTCCTGGAGGTGGACCTCTGCGTCGCCGTGGTCGAGGCATCTCCAGTATACGTGGTGCCTTCCTCGGCGGCCTCACAGTCGGGGTCGATGCTTTGCGGCTGGACTGGTCGAGGTGGGGTTACCTGTACCTCTTTCTTCCGGTTCAGCTGTTGCTCCAGGTCATAGCTCGCTTGGAGATTACCAGGGGAGAGTAGTCCTCTTGGCTCCTTGGTGGCCTGCCTAGCCTTGGTTCAGATGCTGCTTGCTCGGTGTCCGATTACCGCA
>WNGS01005318.1:0-36236 GCA_020271785.1 Procambarus virginalis | reverse complement strand
GCTACCGAAAGCTGAACGAGTGGACAGAATTCCCCAAACAAAATTAGCAAACTAGCATGACGTCATCATGTCGCAGCGCCGCTGTTTGCGCAGCCCCCCCTCCCCGGGAGGGGGAAGGGGAAGCCCCAGACCCTCCGCGCTGGCTATCCAACTGGCAGTTCTTGGCTGGTGGGTTTACTGGCCAGTCGGGTGACTCTGGCTCCACTTTTGTTTCAGTTCTGTGCCTTGTGGTGTGGGCTGTCTCTACAGGAAGTGTGTGAGCCAGGAGTGATATTCCACGGTACTCGGGCTGCATGTGCCTAGGATTTCCTTTCCTAGGTGCCCTGTGAGTACTACCCTTGGGGGCTTGGGCCTCCTTCCACAAGCCACCTTGGGATCTACCTCCACTGTGTCTTTTATTTCTCGGTACTGGGCCGCCCTTGGGGTCAGCTGTTTGTTTTTTTTTGCCCAAGTTTGTCTCTGGATAGGAGGTTGTTTTCATCACTGGTATGGCCGCAGGGGTCTTCTGCAATTATAGCGGCGCTTGGATACATTGTCCTCTTGTGGGTTTTTCTTTTGTTTTTGTTTTCTGCCTGGTGGGAGGGTCTCCTTGTTCTTCTCTTCGCTTGGCGGAGTCTTCCGGTTGGGCCCCGTGAGTGTACACGTCCTGGGGTTCAGCTTTTAGCAGTTTGTTCGGTAGACTTGGGCGCCAGTTCGCAGTACCCTGCCTGGGCTTCCCTTAGCGTGTACACAAGGCTAAGGGCCCTGGAAATCCCCATGGGGGCTCTGTAGTCCAATGGAGGTGATCTTGAGTCCCCTCTCCCTTCCTGTGAGTTTGATGGTTGCTCTGTCACCTTGTCTCAGGGTGACACTCACCGGTTTTGTCTCCGCCATGCTGCCTGTTGAGTCGGGTGGTTCCTTGACCTGGAGTTGTGTGATGTTGGGTGTCTGTTTGTATTCCAGTTTTCCCACACCACTCATTCTGATGTGTGGGTACAGGCAACAGCCACGTTGCAGGCTGGGTTTAGGTTGCTGCAACGCACTTGGTTGATTGCAGCCCTGGATGTCCTGAGACTGCCCTGTTTTGGTGATAGGGACCCGGACATGGGGTTGGGGGCTCTGGTTCCATCCACCCTTCCTGGTCTTTCCCCTTCGGTTGTGCATTTAATTCCTCCCCTTTCCTTCCGGCTCCGACATGTCTGTGGTTTCGGGGTCAGGGCAGGGTTTCGTTGGTGTTTGAGACTTGGGCGGTCTCGGAGGTTTTCTTCTTCCTGGATGGCAGCAGAGGCCTTCGAGCCTGTTCCTCCAGCTGTGTGTAAGGGTCTGACCAGTGGACTTCCTTCCTTAGAGTTTTACAGCTGCCCCAGCCTTTTCTTGAGACCGGGGCTTGTGGGGGTCTTGTTGTGGAGGTTCCCAGGGTTGGGGAGGGGTTGCCTGGGGGGCCTAAGCCCCGTTTGGCCCCGCTTAGGGTTTTTGTCCCCTAGGAGCAGGGCTGGCAGTTCCTTTGAGGGGGTTTGTTCCTTCCCCCTCTGCATTCCTGTTGGTTTGGTCTGCCCCTACCCAGGTTCGGTTCCGTGTCCTTCGGATCCGTCGGTTGTCTTTCCTGGAGGTGCTTTCACCCCTTTCCCTACTTTTGTGCGACAATGTTCCCTTCGTATCGGTTCCCTGCATGTTCCTTGGCCAAGGGTGTCTTTGGGCCCATATGTGCCTCCATAAGATTCTCGAGGGTTCGCGACACTCTTTGATTCTTCCGGTATTATTGGAACGTCTGTTGACTTCTGGCGTGGTTCCCTCTAGTCCCTTTTCAGACTCGTTGGTCCTTTTCCATTCTCCTTGTTTTCTTTCGATTCTCTTTCGCCTTTTTTTTATTCCCTTCGTCTCTCCTTCCTGTCTTGACGTTCCCCTTATTCCTTACATACTCGTTGCTGTGTGTGTGTATTATATGTGTACATATGATTGGTGTACGAACCGTGCCACCGGTGGGCGGGTGGGTGGTGCGGTTCATATAGAGCGCAGGGTCCGGGGTGGTCGTTTTGTTTTTGGCCGTTGTACATGTTTTGGTGTTCCGCGGCGCCACCTCCACCTCTGTCCTGCACCTTGGCTTCTGCTGGGCGCGCATCTCTGGACGTGCTCCATTAGCAATGCTCCTGGTTTATTACTCGGCTCGACTGCGTTGTGCCACGGTCGTGTCCCCGCTCTGCAGGTGAGATTGTGCGGTCTGGCGATACTGTCAGCCAGGCGCTGCTTCTCGATTTTGGTGGGGTGTGGGATGTTGTGTGTTTTGCTTGGCCACTTTGCGTGAATCTTGCTGTGGCCTTCCTCTGTCAGTGTACTGTGGGACGCAGCCTCAGTCTTTGGTGCCTTTTGTTTAGTCTTTCGGCGCCTGAATCTTTTCTCGGTATTTTGTGCTCTCTAATCCCTGCCAGTTTTTGTTCTCGCTTGGTTGTCCTCTCTTAGTTCTGCTTGCGGGGGTTGGGCTCTGACTCCTTGGTCCTGCTTCTCAGCTGTCGTTCAACTGGTGTGTCGATTTCTGAGCCTTTTGGGCTGTTTCATCTCTCCCTTTGGCGCTGAGTCTGGTGTCTGCCTCCGCCACACCGCTGGCTACTGCCTAACATCTGTTACCTGCTCTGACACTGACAGGGTTCTTTCTACTATCTGGTGGATCCTTGGGTACTCGGTTTCCACCTGTGTCCCCTTCTTTGCGTACCACCGTGTTCACCAGTTTATCATTCTCTACCCTTTTATTTCCTCTGAGACTTTTTTGGTTGTGTTCTTGTCTCCCCTTCCTCTTCTGTCTTCATGTCGTGTGTTGCATTCCCGCATCCTGTCCTCGTAACTTGTGCCTCTTTGCTCTGGGGCTAGCCTCGGGGCTTACCTCTGCGTTTTTCCAAATGGGGTCCGGGCTCTATGCTGGGGCCGCATACTCCGGGTTTGGTCTTTTGTATGTGGTATGCGAGGTGCTTGCACTGTCTGCGGGTGGGTGTTGCTTCCGTTCGCCCACTCCTACCCTTAAGATTCCTTTTCGTTGGGATGGGTGGCGCTAGGTTTATGGTCCTGGCTCCTGTTTTCTGTTCCTTTTGGGACGTTCTTTTTGTTTTCGTGTGGTTCACGTCCTGGAAGTTCTCATATATATACCTCAGTGACGCGTGCATCCTTCTTCCCTGCTGGGGTTGCTTGCGCTGCTCCTGCAGGTTGCAGGGTTGCTGTTTTCGCTTCGCATTTTGGTTCGTGGTCCTCGTTTCCTTGTTGGCCTCTTCCTGTTCCCTGGTTCTTTGCCGGCCTTGGTTGGGGCGCTTCTTTGCTCGGTGTCTGATCCTGCGAGTTTTCCGCGGCTCCGCCTCTCTTGCGGTTCGGTCCAGCTCTGTACCCGGCTGGTTCGTTCTTCCCCTCGAGTCTTCGCATCTCAGGTTTTTTTTGTCTTGGGTTCTTGTCCCTTGTGTGGGCGCTGGTGGCTTCGTTGTTGGTCTCCCGCCTGCGTGCTTTGTCTCGGCGGCAGTGGGTAGTTCCTGGCGGTCCTTCTGGTTTTCCTATCACTGCATAGGTGTACTGCGGTCTCTGATAGGGTTGTCTTATCCTTCCCTTTGGGGTTGTTCCGGGACTGTCAATTGGTGCCGAGTGCTGTTGCCTCATCTCGGGCGGCGCTGGCGGGTCCGCTCCCGCTTGCATTTGGTCTTGCTGTTCGTTCTGCTCCGTTCCGCTAGCTGTCTGGTTTGTTTTTTCACCTCTGGCCTGCTTATGCGCTTCCGGTGCTGTCCTGGTCGTTGGTCGGGGGGGGGGTATCTTCTCCTCGTTGTTGTGGCCCCTTCGGTTCTTGTGTGTTTTCTGCTACTTTGGTCCTGGTGGTAGGTTGTTCTTTTGCTGCAGTCCCCTTCTTTTCGGGTGACATTTGGGTCTGCTGTTTTCCAGTGGGGCCCTTGGGTTGCGGCTTGGTTGCTCGGGCTGGGGGTACTTTATGTGTTGTTTGGTTGCGGCTCTTCGCTGTTTTCTGTGCGTCGTGGACTCTGAGGCTGTGCGCATGTTTTGATTTGCCCGGGTTCCCTTCCTTCCTTCCTGTTTGGGGATTTGGGTCTCCCGGATCGTTTGCAGGGTCCTTTGGTTTGGCCTGTGGTTTTGTTTTTGGTTTGGGTGCGTTGCATCCGTCTCCCGGTTCCTTCCCTCTTTTCCTTATGTTTGGTGAGATAGCGCTGGGGAGACGTAGGGGCTCCCCCCCCCCAGAAAACCAGCATTGAATGTAATGAAATACCATTTCTGGGCGAGTCCCAGAGGCTCCCTGGCATCCCTCCCTCCCTCCGGTCGGCGGTGTTTTTCACGTATTTTGACATCCAGCCTAAGAACTGCCAGTGGATAGCCGGCGCGGAGAGTCTGGGGCTCCCCCTACCCCCTCCCGGGGAGGGGGGTTGTGCAGACGGCAGCGCGGCGACGTGATGACGTCATGCTAGTTTGCTTATTTTTTCGGGGAGTTCTGTCCCACTCGTTCGGGTTTTGGTAGCAATCTTTTCACCAGAATAGGGGTTTGCTTTGGGGCGTCTACCTTTCTGGGTGCCTGTCCTGGTCGATGGTAGACATAGAATGCTCCCAACCTCAAGAAGGTTTTCTATAGGCCGTTGCTCCTTGTGCCTCTCTGAGGGGGCCTGGTTCTGGCTCGTGGTCCCCGGTAGGCAAGAACTCCATGCACTTTGACTGATGCCAGAAAGTTATACATATCCATTTACCCTGGATAACTCTGGGGAGCCTCTGGGACTCACCTAGAAAATTTAGTTTCATTACATTCAATGCCGGTTTTTTGCTCTTTGCTCTAAGTCAAGCATGAGTCTGCATTGAGATGATATGTTTACTAGCACTTAATTTCTGTAACACCCTTCTCACCCATACAAAGCCTTCTTGGTAACACTCTTCTCACCCATACAAAGCCTCCTTGGTAACACCCTTCTCACCCATACAAAGCCTCCTTGGTAACACCCTTCTCACTCATACAAAGCCTCCTTGGTAACACCCTTCTCACCCATACAAAGCCTCCTTGGTAACACCCTTCTCACTCATACAAAGCCTCCTTGGTAACACCCTTCTCACCCATACAAAGCCTCCTTGGTAACACCCTTCTCACCCATACAAAGCCTCCTTGGTAACACCCTTCTCACTCATACAAAGCCTCCTTGGTAACACCCTTCTCACCCATACAAAGCCTCCTTGGTAACACCCTTCTCACTCATACAAAGCCTCCTTGGTAACACCCTTCTCACCCATACAAAGCCTCCTTGGTAACACCCTTCTCACTCATACAAAGCCTCCTTGGTAACACCCTTCTCACCCATACAAAGCCTCCTTGGTAACACCCTTCTCACTCATACAAAGCCTCCTTGGTAACACCCTTCTCACCCATACAAAGCCTCCTTGGTAACACCCTTCTCACTCATACAAAGCCTCCTTGGTAACACTCTTCTCACCCATTCAAAACTGCCACAAATGCTGTTGCAAAATATATGTATAAAGATGAAATTGGACTCAGGCCTACCACAGCCCCCTTTCTAAAATGGCAGATGCCAGGAATATCATCTGTATCATATCAACATGTAAGAAAAAAGGCAGCCCAGCATCAAGAGACATAAAGCCAGCAGCCACTGTGTTTCAATTATAGAGTCAAGCATGGAAACAATCAGGAATGTTAAAACAACCTGCCAGAGAATGTAAACAAGACTCGGATGTGGGAAATGTACCCACGTGAACTGTTGTGCGGAGAAACAAGCATTCAATGTGCAAGTTGTGAAGTATCCAACCCATCCTCCTGTTTAGATGGTACTTTCTGGGGGGAGCCCCTACGGCTCCCTGGAGCTTACTAGGCTGATATGTTAATGTCAGACTTTGGCATCAGTCATATGTATGGAGTTCTTATGGGCCTACCGGGGACCACGAGCCAGAACCTGGCCCCCTCTAGAGAGGCAAAGGGAGCAATGGCCTATAGAAACCCTCGTGTAATTGGAAGCATTCTATGTCTGCCATCGACCGGGTTAGGCACACAGAAAGGTAGGCGTCTCAAAACAAACCCCCTATTCTGGTGAAAATTGCAACCAAAAGCCGAACTAGTAGATAGAACTCCCCAAACAAAAACGAGCAAACTAGTATGATGTCATCCATCATCGTGCCGCTGTCTGCGCAGCCCCAGACCTACCGCGCCGGCGATCCACACCCCAGTTCTTGAGGCTGATGCTATTGGCTCGGTTGTGTGCTCTAGTTCCGGTATTTTTGCGGCGCTGTGCCTTGTGTGTGGCTGCTGTACTCCAGGGGTGCGAGAGCCACGAGTTATTCCTCAGTAATCGGGCTGCATGCACCTAGGGTTCCCTCCCTAGGGGCCTTGTAAGTACTGCCCTTGGAGCTTGGGGTTACCTTCCACAAGTTCCTTGGGGTCTGCCTCTGTGTGTCCGTTTTACTGCTCTGTTTCTCGGCCGCTCTTTGGGTCCTTGGGGGTTTTGTCTCCCCTAGTTTACCTTAAGGTCTTGAGACTCGGGCAGCCTCAGGGGATGCCCCTTCTGGTGTGGCGATGGAGGCATGCGAGTCTCCTCTCCCAGTCAAAGCCTCTGGGTCTGACCAGTGGGCCTCATTCTATCCGGCCTCTACGGCTGCACCGGCCTTGTCTAGTGCCTCGTCTAGTGGGGTCGGTGCTTGGGGGAGGACTCGGCCCCAGGTCCTGCGGAAGAGGACCCTGGGGCTGGGGAGGGGCTGACTTGGGGGCCTTGGGCCCCACTGGACCCCGCCTGGGTTTTTCTACCCTCTGAGCGGGGCTTACTGTTACAAGGAGTGGGGGTTTTCTTTTCCCCCCTCTGCGTACGAGTTAGATTTGGTGTCTGCCCCTTCCCTGGTTCGGTTCAGTGTTCCCCGGGTGCTTCGGTTCCCCCGTCTTTCCGGAGGTGTTCGGCTTATCGCATCCAACCTGCTGCGGTGCGGGCGGCCCTTGCGGCAAACCTCCTGCGTGACCTGGATTATGCCTCGGCAATGGATCCCTCGGATTTCAGGTTTGGACTTCGTTCCCTTTCTGGCTCCGTTACGAGGTTCCGGAGTCATCCTGGCTGGCGGACTGTCCTGTCTTTTCCTTTGAGGCTTGCCACTCCTTCTGCCGTTTCTGCACACTTGAGTGGCGGGAGGCTTCGACGGTGCTTCAGGTTTTCCTGGGCGGTGACTTGAGCACCTCAATGAGTGCTTGTTTGCTCCTGCCCTCCCCGGGATGTTGTGGTCGTTCAGCTCCATGTGCAGGTTCCCCTCTTTTCCGCTGCGCAGGTGGCGGAGGACTAGCGTGCTCAGGGCATTTTGGTTGCGGCTTGTGCTTCTTTTCCCTCCTGGAGCTGTCTTCTGACTGGCTCACGGAGGATGTGGGGGCGCTTGGGACTGTTCTTTCCGGGTCTGGCGCCTTGGCCTCGGCGGCTCGCTCGTCGACTGCCTTGCTGAAGCTTTTCGCGCCGATCTTGCGGGATGCAGTAGCTCTGTTTTATGCCTCCCGGTCGTGTATCGGCAGATGGTGCTTGCCTCCTCTGTGGAACCACTTGGGCCTTAGCTCTTAGGATGTCTTCCCCTTTTTGCTCTCTCTTGTTTGAGGCTTCAGCTGTTGCGCAGTATATTCAGGCTACTTCGGCTTCTTGCCATCCTATGTGGACTTGCTGGTTTTCCAGGGGTCCCGTGGTGGGCCTTCCCGGAAGGGTTGTGCCAAGGCTAGGGGTTTGGCTCCTTCTTCGGATCTGCCTTTGTCTGTCGGCGGGTGTTCGCTCTGTGCGAGGTTCTGGGTCTCGTAAGGCGTGCCAGCCTTTTCACGGTTCGCCCCATTGATGGGGTGATGGGGGGGAGCCTTGCGCTGTTCGTTCATGCCTGGTTCCATGATTTGTGGGCATTTTGGGTCGTTTCGCATGGCCTCCGGTGGCGTTGGGTGGCCGTTTTCCCTGCGGGGGGTTGGGGCTGGCGTGGCAGGCCTCTTACCCTGCGCTCTGTCAGATCATCTTGGAATGGGTTCGCTTGGGCGTGGTCGAAATGACGATGTCCCTCAGATGGGTTCTCATCTGTTTCCAGTTCTGAAACCGGACTGCGCGGACCCTGCGGTTCAGTCTGGACTGTCCCGTCTGAACCCCTGGGTTCATTGCCCCTCCTTTTGAATGACCACACTGCCCCAGGTTCAGCTCCTATTGGAGCCGGTCGCTTGGATGGTGTTCCTGGACCTCTGGGACGCTTATTGGCACGTCCTGATTCATCCGGGGTTCAGGACTGGCTCGGTTTTGTTGTGGGGTTTTGTGCTTACCGCTTTCGTTGTCTTGCGTTCGGTTTGAACCTGGCACCTTGGGTTTTCATGCTCCTCACACGGTCGTGGTGACCCGTCTGCATCTGTTAGGTGTTCGGGTGTTGGCCTACCTCGACGACTGGCTGTTTGGGCTCCCAGCCAGTCCGCTTGTATGTCTAGCCAGGGATCTGTTCTTTCTCAGCTCACCGGGTTCGGGTTCTTGGTGAACTGGAAGAAATCCCATCTGGTTCCCTCCCAGGTTCGGACCTGGCTGAGCCTTGTGTGGGACGTTCGGACCACTTTCTTGTCTCTTCCTCCGGAGACTCTTCTGTGGCTGCGGTCCCGCTTGTGCCTGTTTTNTATGGGGTGCAAATAAATGAACTAAACTAACTTAGGGGGGAAGTTCCATAGACTAGGTCCCTTTATTTGCCTAGAGTGTTTACACAGAATTAGTTTGACTCTGGGGATATCAAAGAATATATATTTCTGGTGTGGTAATTATGGGTTCTATTACATCTGTCCAGGAAGAGTTTCAGATCGGGATTTGCATTTAGGAACACGGTTTGTACATGTAAATGTCACAAGAGATATGTGGAGTGAGTTTAGGTGTAGCATGTTTAGGGATTTAAACATGGGCTGTGTGTTGTCTGGAAACAGAAAACTCCCAGATCCCCATCAAGCAGGTTGTCCCGAGGGGCGAGTTTATTGGGCAGCGTCACTATCCTGTGACTGGATGTGTGTGTGTGGTGCTTGTGTGTATGTGTGGTACATAGCAGTGTGTACACACTCCCCAATAGGAAGAAAACCCGCTGGGGTTTCATTTGTCACTTGTACCCAGACACAGCTGGGACTTGCTTAACTGTCTCAAGTGAACAGCTTCTCAAACAAGAAGATTAACATATGTCAACCCTTAAAATCTTACGTTATCTTGCGGGCGCAAAATAGGGAAATCTTTTGAGAACAGCATTTATATCTGATAGATAGTATTTTCCTAACTCTTACTATTAGACTACTCAGTACTGTACTGTGACTATTAGACTACTCAGTACTGTAGTGTGACTATTATAAATATTACTCAGTGCTGTGACTATTAGATTACTGGCTGCGGTGACTATTATTATGACAGGTACACGGGGAGAGTGTAAGCGTTCAAGGAACGTAAACAAACCAGTCGTGGCTGACACGTGACGGAGGGAGGACACGTACGACCCCACCCTCGTCGTCGCCCCTACACCACCACCACTTGACGTCAGCAGGGAGGACGTCTTGCTCCGCCAAAGGCTCTCTTAACAAAAATAAAAAAAAACATGCAATTTTAGCCCAGAGCGTTGCGATGAGCAGTCAACCAGTAGGATCCCAAACCTGTATTGGCAATGAAATTATGACGTCTTAGTGATGTCATACTAATATATAACATTTTATCGTATTTTCATTAGGGTTAGGTTGGAGTTAAGGTCAAATCGTACACAAGAATGTTAGGCAAAGCTCATTTAGATTGTCAAACTATATAGTGTCAGATTTGGATATATTAGTGTAGGTTTGGTCTCGGTTAGTTTGCCTTGAGTAAGTTTAGGTTGGTTTAATAATCCGTTAGCAAACAATCTTTTGTATGGTATGACTTTTGTAGCAAGCCACATTATCTCTGTGCCACTTACTTATCTCCATTATCACTATTGACACCTGCAGTCATGTTCACTAACCATTAATGACCTCTGTAACTTAATACATGTTCCCAAGAAGTCCCAATAACCAGCAAGCTGGTTTACAGCAGGTTGGGCCAGGAAACAGGTCAGGTGAAGGGTGGATATAAGCCAGTCAGGGACGTAGCATCAGTCTAACTCACTACCAGTGATTCAGTGACAAACACCCAGGATACACAGAAGATCATCTCCAACACCACCGATATTTATGGGTATATGACGCAACACATGAAGAGTCCAGTTCCAACTCTCATACCACACACTACGAGCCTCACTACAGAGCAGACAGCCAATCTTGACCTTATTCGAGTTACCTGCTCTCCCTACCCTTGTTTGAGCTTTCCATCCTCACTCTCCTTTGAGCTCTCTACCCCTGGTCTTGTTCAAACACTCTTAGCTCCGGGCCTCATAACAGCTCTGATTCTGGCCAATGTCACCACTACGTCCCATCTGCCTCTGTCAACAGTGCATAACTTGCATCCTCATCTTGACCAATCATGACACATCATCTGACTGCTGTTACCTACCTGTATTAAAGACCAGTGGTGGGCAAGACCAGTGGTGGCAAGTTAAACATAACACCATACTCTTTGAATGTTGTCAACCAAAAATGTATATATTACACTTGTATCCAGCTTAGGAGAGGTTAGGCTAAACTTTATTAATTTATTTATTTATGTATATATATACAAGAAAGTACAATGGGTTTGAGAGTACATAGCATCGATGTTTTTACATTCTTGTAAAGCCACTAACATGCATAGCATTTCGGGGAGGTCCTTAATCTAACAGATAATTTTAAGTACAGTAAGTAATTTGTATCAAAAGTGAAAAAGTTAACAGGAACTGTACATTTGTAAAAAAAAATTAGTAGGTACATTTTAGTAAAATTTGAGGATTATTTCTAGGTATATTGTAGTGAAATTTGCTTTAAACATAACCATGATATAAGATGATGGCAGTGATTACAACGGTGAAGTTATATGACTTAGGCACATATTTTGGGGTCGCACACGATACAGTGCGAGTGTGAAGCATTAGGTAGAAAACTATGAGGATGAAATTGGATACTTTTTAGTGTTATTTTTTAATAAGGGGTAGGTTGGACAGTACAATGGAGCCTTGACTTACGATGCTAATCCGTTCCCAGAGACGGATCGTAAGTCGAAATATCGTAAGTCGAAGCGATTTTTCCCATAAGAAATAAAGGGATTTGAATTAATCCATTCCCCACCCTCCAAAATATTAACATGCAAATACATTTTATACTGAATACAATTTTTTTTTTCTAACTACAATACAGTACCTAAGTTTATCTTACCTTTATGGAGGGCTCTTGATGGCATATGGAAGATGGTGATGAGGGGGGAGGAGGAGAGTTGTTACTGTTTGGAAGGTGAGTCCCCTTCCATTATCACATCAGGCAGTGATGTTTTCTCTGGGGTACTCTCTCTCTCTCCTACGTTTTGCCTGAATACCACTAGGACCTGGTTGTTGTTCAGTGCTTGTTTGTCTCACTACAAATTTGTCAAGAGACATTTGATTTTCCCTTCATTTTAACATTTGTCTGTAATGATGCATCACTTTAGCACCCATAATGTCCTTTTTCTTAGTCAAAGGGTATGGTGGATATTGTTGACTTGAGATTTTTTGTACTGCCTAGCCAGTTCAACAACCCACAAATGCTGGTTAAATGCTGGCCTGGTGGGGAGAGGGAGGGGGGAGGTTACTGTTCAGTCGAATGTGGGTAAGCCTCCCTATGGTCCAAGCCTGTGGGTGATGGGCTGATCTTTTTCTTTCTCCCCAGTCCAGCTGCTGCTTCCTATGTTGACCGAGTTGGACCATTTGCTGGTTATGTTCTCCTGTGAGTTCTCATGTAGTGGGTTCTGCCCTAGTTATTCTGGCCCATTGCCCTGACCCTTCTTTTCCGAGAGCTCTTCCTCTCCCTGAGGATCGGTGGGTGTACTCTACCTTGATGGTTCGTGGCTCACTGCAGACCTTCATTTGTAGTTTCATGCCCTTGTGACCCATCTCTTGTGTAGGAATCAAATGGTGGGTTTTTTGGTGCAATGTTGGTATCTTTCTTGACAGCTGTACTGTGTTGTAGCTTAGTGAGCCTTTCATATATTTCTCCATTTGGTGTCTGTATTGGTGTTGTCTTTTCTTAACTAACATTTCTTGATTCTCCTGTTATTGCCTATATTATTGTCACATTTCATTCAGCCTTGGCAGGGCATTTTTCTTCCTTCTTCAGTCAGTTAATGTTCCTCCAGAACTTTTTGGTACTTGAATCATGTGTTAGTTTTTTCCCCTTGGTTTCTTTTCAGTCTAATAAGAGAGGAGAGCTTCCTACTCTTTGCTGAATGTAAAGGGGATTTGTGCCTGGGTTAGTTTTCTTCACCTTTCCCTATTCTTGACTATAAATATGCCTTCTATCTTCTAGTAGAGTCCTCTTGTCCTGGCTGCTTAATCTCTCCAGCTTGGGAGTTCATCATGTACTCTGCTCTGTGGCTTTTGGGCTCAGAGCTCTGTTTATCTCCCTTGCTAATTCTCTCATCCCTAATTATAAGCCTCACCTCACTTGTGTCTGCATGGGAGTTTGTCTCAGGCAGCCGTTAGTTTTTCTTGCTCTAAGACTGGCTGCTTTGACAGTTTTCCTTGCCATTCCATTCCTGGTCCTACTGATGTTGACCATTCATTCCTTCTTGAATGTTTATCTACCTCACTGCATTCGTGTTGCTCTTGAGTGTTTTGTGTATGTTCTTTGTCTCGGACTCCTCCTCTCCAGCAGTTTTTCTCCCATGGGTAAACCAAGTCTATCTTTTTTGTATTTCAGAAGTGCCAATCTCATCTGCAGATGCACTGTTATCTTGAGGTTATCTTGAGATGATTTCAGGGCTTGGCATCCTCGTGGCCCGGTCCTCGACCAGTCTTCCTTTTTATTACACATCCCCCAGGAAGCAGCCTGTAGTAGCTGTCTAACTCCCAGGTACCTGTTTACTACTAGGTAACAGGGGCATCAGGGTGAAAGAAACATTTTTGCCCATTTGTCTCTGCCTCCACCGGGGATCAAACCCGGAACCTCAGGACTGCGAATCTGAAGCGCTGTCCACTCAGCTGTCAGGCGCCCTGTTGTGAGTAAGCTCACAAATCAAGGATTAAGTGCAATGAAGTGCCCTTTTCTGGTGGGCTCTCAGTAGCTCCTTGTGTCAGAGTGAAGGGAAGGGAATGGGAAAGGGAAATCAGGGGATCAGGGGAAAGTGCCAAGCCATTATGACTATATAGCACTAGGAAGGAGTCAGGATAAGGATTTGCGATGGGATGGGGAGGAAGGAATGTAGCCCAACCACTTGGACGGTCGGGACTTGAACGCTGACCTGCATGAAGCGAGACCATCGCTCTACCATCCAGCCTAAGTGGTTTGACATGTGTCAGAGTGAGAGGAAGCAGATTAGCTGATACCTTGGGTTACCTTGGCTGCCATCTGGTGGTGATCAGGACCAGTACAGTTAGGGGAAGTTACCCCAAAGCAACAATCGTGTGCTTTGTTTACCTGGGTGGTATTTTCTTTGAGTAAATGCTTGTTTTGTTGCAGCTGTGCTTTCTGGTGTGTTTTCCCATTTTGGGTCAATTTCTGATCAAATAACTCCCCTTTCCTCAGTGTGAGCCAAATTTTGGTCATAGCTTCTCGTAGGCAAGGATGGGTCTTAAGAAGCTTGGTGGGATAAACTAAAACTTGGCATTATAGTGCTTAAACTTTGGGAGCTACTGGGGTTCAAGTTTGAGTACGTTTCTTGAGACAATAAGATATATCTCAAGAGGATAGAGTAGCTAGGCTGTTTCTACCCTCTACCTCAGGTCCTTCAAGGAGCTCACAAGTCCAGCGAGTACAAATCCACAAATCACAGTACTGTTCACAAATTTGCTAGCGGGGTTCCACCATAAAAGGGTGTTTCATTACATTGAATGCTTGATTTTTTATTCATTGTATTGCTTTACAGTATATAAATACTGTACAGTATTTAGTTTCCCTCACTTAGAAAAGTAATCCTTTATAATACCTTGTCCAATGTCTTGCATAGGTTCAATACTAAATTTAAACATTTAAAAGTCTACAAACGTGTAGCTTAAAAATAAACTAGCTTTTCCATGGGAAATATAAATTAATTCACCTACAAAATCTGACTATAAAACTGATGCTGTATTAGTATCTGTTATTAAGTTGGATAAACTTAGTCTGCCTCACCACCTCATCATTGTGTAATCAAGAGCAGCAAATAAGTTATCTTATTTCTGATTTAATCTTTAATAATAATCAGTATTAAAGTTGTATATTTTATATAGTTAAAGCTATAAGTTATTGTACAGCTAAAATTATCCATAATGCAGGTTTGGACTGGAGTAGTCATTTTTTTGTTTACTCCACATGGTCCTTGGTCCTCAGTGATGATAAAGTTGTACACAATTGAGGATAATCTTATCACTGTGGTTTCTTATCAGGATGCTGTAACGTGATGGTCAAGGAATCTTGTCGGGTTTAGTTACTCGGACGTGCTCCTAAAAATGTGGGCTGTGTTGGAGGAAGCCTGGGAGTGGTGCTGGGGAAGCGGCACTGTGACCAGGCTGGCTCTCCTGGACCTACTGATCCAGTGGGGCCTTGGGGTCGTTGCTTGTCTCCTGAAGACAGAGAAGTTTTTTGATCTTACAGGTATGTAATTGTGTTTTTGATGTGTTTGTATAATTTTTAGTGGATGAGGCCATTGCCATGATGCTGTGAAGAATGTATGTACATTTTGGGTTAAGCAGTGTTGGGGCTGGTTAGTAACGGGATGGGTAACCATGTGGACACAGCCTTGCCTTTTGCTGTAAGACTTGGGAAGCCAGTTAAGGTCTTTTTATTTTGTAAATAGTATCTCCATCCACTATACCACCTAAGTACACTAGTTTATTTTGGTAAAATCCAACCTCTCTGGTTGTTCATGGAGGTGTTATCGCCACATCAATACCGAGACCATCCCTACGTGAAATTAATGTGACTGGAGTAGTTTTCCCCCATTGACACAAAGTACTTAACAAATGATGACTATTAGGTAAAGCCTCTCTAGGATGACATTTTCTGGGGGGAGCACCAACTGCTCCCCAGAGCTATCCAGGCTGATAGGGATAGTCCTAACTTTTGGCATCACTCAATGTGGGTGGAGTTCTAGGGCTACCGGGGACCATAGAAAGGAACCAGGCCCTCCTCAAAGAGGCACGAGGAGCAATGGCACATAGAAATGCACATGTGATTTTGGAACATTGTATACCTGCCATCGACCAAGACAGGCACCCAGAAAGGTAAGCACCTCTAAACAAACCTCTATTCTGGTGAAACTAACGAAAATAACGAAACAAAAGGACAGAAGTCCCCCAAGGGAAAATAAGGAAACAAGCATGATATAACACAAGCCGCACCGCACGTCTGCGCAGCTCCCCCTTCCCGAGAGGGGGGAAGGGGGAGCCCCAGACCCTCACGCCAGGATCCACACCTCAGTTTCGAGGCTGGATATCAAAATATGCGAAAACTGCCGACCAGAGGGTAGGAGGGTTGCCGGGGAGCCTCCAGGACTCGCCCAGAAAATGGTGTTTCATAACATTCAACTCTGGTTTTTTTGTCTTTCACACTGTAGAATACAAATAGGTTTGTTAATGCTGATGCACTTTTCACTTCTGCAACATTACTGGTGTTCGTGGTGATGGCTCAGTGGGCAATTGGTGTACAAAGTGTTTTAAACCTTTCTGCGCGTGTGTACATCAAGATTCATAACCTGACATTTAATAAGCATCCCTGGCATGCTGTAAGAATGTTTGAAATTGCCGAAGTGTACTGGGTGTTGCTAGTGGTTATCCTTGAAACAAATTACTATAATCCCTGAGAGACTTTTCTGTTAGTTTTAGTGCATTATTACTGTATAACTTAGGGTTAATGGTTTTGTTAATTAGTTTAAGATCTTTCTTAAGCAATTTGTTGTTTTGCTGGGACAAGTGAAGAATAATACAACAGATCATTGTATTCTGCTCTAATTTAATCACACATCTTGCAAAGAGTCTTGTTTTAACACTTTTGCTCGTAACGACGCAGCATTGCGTCGTTTTTTTTTGTAGACGCACTTCCGGTAACAACGCAGCATTGCATTGGCGTCGGCACTTCGGGAGGGGCGCGCCCGCGGTTTTGGATATAATATGCATATACTCCTGTAGGGAATTTAATTGCAAATACATTGATACCAAAATGAAAGACCTAGGACCAGACTTGAGGTAACAAAGTTGAAAAGAGTATACCCATTTTATTGTGCTCACTGGGGTTTCGCTCCGTCACTTTCTCTGTTTGTTGTGGGTGGTATGCCTGGCTTCTGGACTTTAGATTTTACTATTCCTGTAGGGAATCTATTGCGAACACAATGTTACCAAAATGAAAGACCTAGGACGAGAATTGAGATGTCCAAAGTGAAGAGAGAGTACACATTTTATTCCTTTTGTGCGCTTCTGGGTAATACGCTCTTACTTTCTCACTTCTCTCGCTGCTTTTGGGCTTTATATGCATTTAGTCCTGTAGAGAATTGTATTGCGAACACATTGATACCAAATTGAAAAACCTAGGATGAGAAATGAGATGACAAAGTGGAAAAGAGTATACACTTTTCAGTATTACGTGGCTCTATAATTCTGAGAGGCGCCTTGGGGTGGCACAGTGCTCTCTTTCTGGGCCACGGTCATCATGTGGCAGGTGGAGCGCGCTGCAGTTTTTTACATTATATGTATATACTCTTGTTGGGAATTCTATTGTGAACACAATGATACCAAAATGAAAGACCTAGGACGAGAATTGAGGTGACAAAATGAAAGTGTCTGTACACATTTATATCGCTCTTGCGTGCTCCCGGTAACACACTCTCATTTTCTCTGCTTGTTTGTGGATGGTATACCGTGCTTTTGGACTTTATATGTCTTTAGTCCTGTAGAGTCCTGTAGTCTATTGCGAACACAATGATACCAAATTGAAAACCTTGGACGAGAATTGAGGTGACAAAGTTGAAAGAGTATACACTTTTCAGAATTACTGCGCGCTCCCGTGAAACTATGAAACCCACCTGGGCTAGTGCGGGGCTCACGCGCACGGTGAGTGAAAGTGTTAAGTAGAATTTTTTCTTTATAAAACTTAAAATTTTGAAGACATCTTGAACAAGTCATCAGCTCTTCACTCGTTTTAATAGATTCAACTGATATGATAAAATCCACATGAGTGAGTAAAATGTACACACATTTGTAAAAGTTTAAAGAACAAATTTAGATATTTTGGTATTAAACAGCAGGTCTCCCTCACCTTCACCAAATTAAAAAAAAAAAGTACAGTACTTCCCTATATTATCACAACATACAACAATACTGGATATGATGAAATCATCTTTGTGGCACATGATTCTTGCCAGTGTTTGTGGGATCACAGTTTTCCAAATTATTACACTTATTAAAATTCTAAATAATTAAAGTGTCTAGAAATTCATAAATAATCTCATTTATTTTCATATTTTACCTACCACCCGCCTCCTTCTTCCTCCCTGTTTAGTCTCATGTCTTCCTTGTTTTCTGTGGGTAGTTATCTTCAGGGAGCCATTTTCTATGAACTTTGCTGTTATCTGTATTGCTTATCTGACTTAATGGATTCATTCCTGGTGTGGGTGATCATAACAATCCCCAGCTCCTTGTGCCTCTGTGAGGGGGTGGGGGTGGGAGGCAGGTTCCAGCTCTGGCCCTTGATAGACCAAATATGACTCTTATGACTGATCTGATCCAGTAATGGGAAGCCATCTCAGTGAAACAATCTCAGAGAGCCCCACAGGCTCTACCAGAAAGAAGCATTTCATTACATTCATGATGGTTTTTTTTCCTTGAAGCTAATTCATGCCTCCCCCCTGATAAAAAGTGGGATACAGGGTAAAGATAATGTACTGCACCCATCCTCCTGTTTAGATAGTTCTTGTAGTAACTATGGGCACCATAGTACAACATTGATGTAAAAGACATTGGTAGAATTTGGTACTCTTTACTTTATAGGGTCCAAAAAATAAAACCAAACAGATTTAAATATTCTTAGGCCTAATATAGCCCATATGTACGATATTAAGCCAAGATAGCATGTATTAGGCCTAGGAAAGTTAGGTTAGTTATTTAGGTTGTTTTTGCAACATAAATACAAAATCTTTCCGGGTTGTCCAATTCAATAATGATTCGACTTTCCTAACTGTCCTTTGTCACTGTGACGGTTGTGGTATCGCAGCTATACTGAACCAAGATGGTTTGGCTCTCCCTCACACAAATAAAAAAAAATGCTGCGATTGGCCTTGCAGTGTGTAAGTCGCAGGTGGAAACAAATTAAAATCATGAAAATTTTAAACAATTCACTGAAAATATTAATGAACAAAAATGACACATGATAATACTGTATTTGGTTATTATTATATAGCATATCAAATAAGTAATGAAAGTTTAACTCTAATGCAAAGCAAAAAGATATACTGGTGTACTGAAGACAGCTACCATACCACCACGGCATCAGACACACGGCGTTGGCTGAAGTCTGACGACGGGTGAGAGACACCAAGGTGTTCCAAGAGCACTAAGAGAGAGACTGACTCTCAGGGAGGCGGCGCCCTTATAAGTCCGGCGGTGATGACTCATCTAGTGTCAACGCAAGGTGGACACTTGGTCAACTAGCAAACTGCTCGTTGTGGCTGGCGGTGCCTTTGTGTTGAGCTGCACCACTGCCAGTTGAAGGCGGCTAACTGCTTGTTGTGGGGCAAACTACCGGTTAGCAGAGGCGCCCGGCTTGTCTCCGAGTCGTACCAGCCGTGTCAGGCCGTGCCAGGCCCTGGGGGGTATGGAGAGGGGCAGGACTGATGACTCATCTGGCTGGTGTAGATGTATACTTCAATGCAGAGGCATTGAAGGTAAGGGCCCTGCATTCCACTGCTATGCATGGGATTCGAGTCACTTCTGGGGTGTGAGTTTTCAGTATATATATATATATATATATATATATTATATATATATATATATATATATAATATATATACACACACACAGTACTATGTTCCTCATCATTACTATAAGTACTAGCTAAATAGAAGGCTGTGTAACTTGTACTGCGTGAATAAGACTACTACTTGTAGAGTGTTTCAAGATGTATGCAAAACTTAATCATGATATTAGCCCACTATTCAGATGATAGTAGTCGATTCTAAATTTCAGGTGCAGTAACATTCATCCTTCTAGTATACTTGAACTACAAATGGAACAACTCCGGGCATCCTCGTCAGGCAATCCAGACAGGCTGTGTTGCCATATGGGCCTTAAGGTTGGTCATATAATTGTTTCTATATTACTTATTATATTATTAAATTTTCTGGGGGGGAGCCCCTATGGCTCCCTGGAGCTATCCAGGCTGAATGGATATGTATAACTTTCTGGCATCGGTCAAAGTGCATGAAGTTCTTGCCTACCAAGGACCACGAGCCAGAACCTGGCCTCCTCAGAGAGGCACAAGGAGCAATGGTGTATAGAAACCTCCTTTGAGGTTGGGAGCATTCTATATCAGCCATCGACCAGGACAGGCACCCAGAAAGGTAGGCGTCCCAAAACAAAACCCTATTCTGGTGAAAAGATCGCTACCGAAAGCTGAACGAGTGGACAGAACTCCCCAAACAAAATTAGCAAACTAGCATGACGTCATCATGTCGCAGCGCCGCTGTTTGCGCAGCCCCCCCTCCCCGGGAGGGGGAAGGGGAAGCCCCAGACCCTCCGCGCTGGCTATCCAACTGGCAGTTCTTGGCTGGTGGGTTTACTGGCCAGTCGGGTGACTCTGGCTCCACTTTTGTTTCAGTTCTGTGCCTTGTGGTGTGGGCTGTCTCTACAGGGGGTGTGTGAGCCAGGAGTGATATTCCACGGTACTCGGGCTGCATGTGCCTAGGATTTCCTTTCCTAGGTGCCCTGTGAGTACTACCCCTGGGGGCTTGGGGCCTCCTTCCACAAGCCACCTTGGGATCTACCTCCACTGTGTCTTTTATTTCTCGGTACTGGGCCGCCCTTGGGGTCAGCTGTTTTGTTTTTTTTGCCCAAGTTTGTCTCTGGATAGGAGGTTGTTTTCATCACTGGTATGGCCGCAGGGGTCTTCTGCAATTATAGCGGCGCTTGGATACATTGTCCTCTTGTGGGGGTTTTCTTTTGTTTTTGTTTTCTGCCTGGTGGGAGGGTCTCCTTGTTCTTCTCTTCGCTTGGTGGAGTCTTCCGGTTGGGCCCCGTGAGTGTCTACGTCCTGGGGGTTCAGCTTTTAGCAGTTTGTTCGGTAGACTTGGGCGCCAGTTCGCAGTACCCTGCCTGGGCTTCCCTTAGCGTGTACACAAGGCTAAGGGCCTTGGAAATCCCCATGGGGGCTCTGTAGTCCAATGGAGGTGATCTTGAGTCCCCTCTCCCTTCCTGTGAGTTTGATGGTTGCTCTGTCACCTTGTCTCAGGGTGACACTCACCGGTTTTGTCTCCGCCATGCTGCCTGTTGAGTCGGGTGGTTCCTTGACCTGGAGTTGTGTGATGTTGGGTGTCTGTTTGTATTCCAGTTTTCCCACACCACTCATTCTGATGTGTGGGTACAGGCAACAGCCACGTTGCAGGCTGGGTTTAGGTTGCTGCAACGCACTTGGTTGATTGCAGCCCTGGATGTCCTGAGACTGCCCTGTTTTGGTAATAGGGACCCGGACATGGGGTTGGGGGCTCTGGTTCCATCCACCCTTCCTGGTCTTTCCCCTTCGGTTGTGCATTTAATTCCTCCCCTTTCCTTCCGGCTCCGACATGTCTGTGGTTTCGGGGTCAGGGCAGGGTTTCGTTGGTGTTTGAGACTTGGGCGGTCTCGGAGGTTTTCTTCTTCCTGGATGGCAGCAGAGGCCTTCGAGCCTGTTCCTCCAGCTGTGTGTAAGGGTCTGACCAGTGGACTTCCTTCCTTAGAGTTTTACAGCTGCCCCAGCCTTTTCTTGAGACCGGGGCTTGTGGGGGTCTTGTTGTGGAGGTTCCCAGGGTTGGGGAGGGGTTGCCTGGGGGGCCTAAGCCCCGTTTGGCCCCGCTTGGGGTTTTTGTCCCCTAGGAGCAGGGCTGGCAGTTCCTTTGAGGGGGTTTGTTCCTTCCCCCTCTGCATTCCTGTTGGTTTGGTCTGCCCCTACCCGGGTTCGGTTCCGTGTCCTTCGGATCCGTCGGTTGTCTTTCCTGGAGGTGCTTTCACCCCTTTCCCTACTTTTGTGCGACAATGTTCCCTTCGTATCGGGTTCCCTGCATGTTCCTTGGCCAAGGGTGTCTTTGCCTCCATAAGATTCTCGAGGGTTTGCGACACTCTTTGATTCTTCCGGTATTATTGGAACGTCTGTTGACTTCTGGCGTGGTTCCCTCTAGTCCCTTTTCAGACTCGTTGGTCCTTTTCCATTCTCCTTGTTTTCTTTCGATTCTCTTTCGCCTTTTTTTTATTCCCTTCGTCTCTCCTTTCTGTCTTGACGTTCCCCTTATTCGTTACATACTCGTTGCTGGTGTGTGTGTATTATATGTGTACATATGATTGGTGTACGAACCGTGCCACCGGTGGGCGGGTGGGTGGTGCGGTTCATATAGAGCGCAGGGTCCGGGGTGGTCGTTTTGTTTTTGGCCGTTGTACATGTTTTGGTGTTCCGCGGTGCCACCTCCACCTCTGTCCTGCACCTTGGCTTCTGCTGGGCGCGCATCTCTGGACGTGCTCCATTAGCAATGCTCCTGGTTTATTACTCGGCTCGACTGTGTTGTGCCACGGTCGTGTCCCCGCTCTGCAGGTGAGATTGTGCGGTCTGGCGATACTGTCAGCCAGGCGCTGGTTCTCGATTTTGGTGGGGTGTGGGATGTTGTGTGTTTTGCTTGGCCACTTTGCGTGAATCTTGCTGTGGCCTTCCTCTGTCAGTGTACTGTGGGACGCAGCCTCAGTCTTTGGTGCCTTTTGTTTAGTCTTTCGGCGCCTGAATCTTTTCTCGGTATTTTGTGCTCTCTAATCCCTGCCAGTTTTTGACCTCGCTTGGTTGTCCTCTCTTAGTTCTGCTTGCGGGGGTTGGGCTCTGACTCCTTGGTCCTGCTTCTCAGCTGTCGTTCAACTGGTGTGTCGATTTCTGAGCCTTTTGGGCTGTTTCATCTCTCCCTTTGGCGCTGAGTCTGGTGTCTGCCTCCGCCACACCGCTGGCTACTGCCTAACATCTGTTACCTGCTCTGACACTGACAGGGTTCTTTCTACTATCCCGGTTGATCCTTGGGTACTCTGTTTCCACCTGTGTCCCCTTCTTTGCGTACCACCGTGTTCACCAGTTTATCATTCTCTACCCTTTTATTTCCTCTGAGACTTTTTTGGTTGTGTTCTTATCTCCCCTTCCTCTTCTGTCTTCATGTCGTGTGATGCATTCCCGCAGCCTGTCCTCGTAACTTGTGCCTCTTTGCTCTGGGGCTAGCCTCGGGGCTTACCTCTGCGTTTTTCCAAATGGGGTCCGGGCTCTATGCTGGGGCCGCATACTCCGGGTTTGGTCTTTTGTATGTGGTATGCGAGGTGCTTGCACTGTCTGCGGGTGGGTGTTGCTTCCGTTCGCCCACTCCTACCCTTAAGATTCCTTTTCGTTGGGATGGGTGGCGCTAGGTTTATGGTCCTGGCTCCTGTTTTCTGTTCCTTTTGGGGACGTTCTTTTTGTTTTCGTGTGGTTCACGTCCTGGGAAGTTCTCATATATATACCTCAGTGACGCGTGCATCCTTTTTCCCTGCTGGGGTTGCTTGCGCTGCTCCTGCAGGTTGCAGGGTTGCTGTTTTCGCTTCGCATTTTGGTTCGTGGTCCTCGTTTCCTTGTTGGCCTCTTCCTGTTCCCTGGTTCTTTGCCGCCCTTGGTTGGGGGCGCTTCTTTGCTCAGTGTCTGATTCTGCGGGTTTTCCCGTGGCTCCGCCTCTCTTGCGGATCGGTCCAGCCCTGTACCAGCTGGTTCCTTCTTCCCCTCGAGTCTTTGCATCTCGGGGTTTTTTGTCTCAAGTTCTTGTCCCTTGTGTGGGCGCTGGTGGCTTCGTTGTTGGTCTCCCGCCTGCGTGCTTTGTCTCGGCGGCAGTGGGTAGTTCCTGGCGGTCCTTCTGGTTTTCCTATCACTCCATAGGTGTACTGCGGTCTCTGATAGGGTTGTCTTATCCTTCCCTTTGGGGTTGTTCCGGGACTGTCAATTGGTGCCGAGTGCTGTTGCCTCATCTTGGGCGGCGCTGGCGGGTCCGCTCCCGCTTGCATTTGGTCTTGAAGTATCCAACCCATCCTCCTGTTTAGATGGTACTTTCTGGGGGGAGCCCCTACGGCTTCCTGGATCTTACTAGGCTGATATGTTAATGTCAGACTTTGGCATCAGTCATGTGTATGGAGTTCTTATGGGCCTACCGGGGACCACGAGCCAGAACCTGGCCCCCTCTAGAGAGGCAAAGGGAGCAATGGCCTATAGAAACCCTCGTGTAATTGGAAGCATTCTGTGTCTGCCATCGACCGGGTTAGGCACACAGAAAGGTAGGCGTCTCAAAGCAAACCCCTATTCTGGTGAAAATTGCAACCAAAAGCCGAACTAGTAGATAGAACTCCCCAAACAAAAACGAGCAAACTAGTATGATGTCATCCATCATCGTGCCGCTGTCTGCGCAGCCCCAGACCTACCGCGCCGGCGATCCACACCCCAGTTCTTGAGGCTGATGCTATTGGCTCGGTTGTGTGCTCTAGCTCCAGTATTTTTGCGGCGCTGTGCCTTGTGTGTGGCTGCTGTACTCCAGGGTGCGAGAGCCACGAGTTATTCCTCAGTAATCGGGCTGCATGCACCTAGGGTTCCCTCCCTAGGGGCCTTGTAAGTACTGCCCTTGGAGCTTGGGGTTACCTTCCACAAGTTTCTTGGGGTCTGCCTCTGTGTGTCCGTTTTACTGCTCTGTTTCTCGGCCGCTCTTTGGGTCCTTGGGGTTTTGTCTCCCCTAGTTTACCTTAAGGTCTTGAGACTCGGGCAGCCTCAGGGGATGCCCTTCTGGTGTGGCGATGGAGGCATGCGAGTCTCCTCTCCCAGTCAAAGCCTCTGGGTCTGACCAGTGGGCTTCATTCTATCCGGCCTCTACGGCTGCACCGGCCTTGTCTAGTACCTCGTCTAGTGGGGTCGGTGCTTGGGGGGAGGACTCGGCCCCAGGTCCTGCGGAAGAGGACCCTGGGGCTGGGGAGGGGCTGACTTGGGGGCCTTGGGCCCCACTGGACCCCGCCTGGGTTTTTCTACCCTCTGAGCGGGGCTTACTGTTACAAGGAGTGGGGGTTTTCTTTTCCCCCCTCTGCGTACGAGTTAGATTTGGTGTCTGCCCCTTCCCTGGTTCGGTTCAGTGTTCCCCGGGTGCTTCGGTTCCCCCGTCTTTCTGGAGGTGTTCGGCTTATCGCATCCAACCTGCTGCGGTGCGGGCGGCCCTTGCGGCAAACCTCCTGCGTGACCTGGATTATGCCTCGGCAATGGATCCCTCGGATTTCAGGTTTGGGACTTCGTTCCCTTTCTGGCTCCTTTACGAGGTTCCGGAGTCATCCTGGCTGGCGGACTGTCCTGTCTTTTCCTTTGAGGCTTGGCACTCCTGCCGTTTCTGCACACTTGAGTGGCGGGAGGCTTCGACGGTGCTTCAGGTTTTCCTGGGCGGTGACCTTGAGCACCTCAATGAGTGCTTGTTTGCTCCTGCCCTTCCCCGGGATGTTGTGGTCGTTCAGCTCCATGTGCAGGTTCCCCTCTTTTCCGCTGCGCAGGTGGCGGAGGACTAGCGCGCTCAGGGCATTTTGGTTGCGGCCTTGTGCTTCTTTTCCCTCCTGGAGCTGTCTTCTGACTGGCTCACGGAGGATGTGGGGGCGCTTGGGACTGTTCCTGGGTCTGTCGCCTTGGCCTCGGCGGCTCGCTCGTCGACTGCCTTGCTGAAGCTTTTCGCGCCGATCTTGCCGGATGCAGTAGCTCTGTTTTATGCCTCCCGGCTCGCGTGTCGGCAGATGGTGCTTGCCTCCTCTGTGGAATCCACTTGGGCCTTAGCTCTTAGGATGTCTTCCCCTTTTTGCTCTCTCTTGTTTGAGGCTTCAGCTGTTGCGCAGTATATTCAGGCTACTTCGGCTTCTTGCCATCCTATGTCGGACTTGCTGGTTTTCCAGGGGTCCCGTGGTGGGCCTTCCCGGAAGGGTTGTGCCAAGGCTAGGGGTTTGGCTCCTTCTTCGGATCTGCCTTCGTCTGGTCGGCGCGGTGTTCGCTCTGTGCGAGGTTCTGGGTCTCGTAAGGCGTGCCAGCCTTTTCACGGTTCGCCCCATTGATGGGGTGATGGGGGGGGAGCCTTGCGCTGTTCGTTCACGCCTGGTTCCATGATTTGTGGGCATTTTGGGTCGTTTCGCATGGCCTCCGGTGGCGTTGGGTGGCCGTTTTCCCTGCGGGGGGTTTGGGGCTGGCGTGGCAGGCCTCTTACCCTGCGCTCTGTCAGATCATCTTGGAATGGGTTCGCTTGGGCGTGGTCGAAATGACGATGTCCCTCAGATGGGTTTCTCATCTGTTTCCAGTTCTGAAACCAGACTGCGCGGACCTGCGGTTCAGTCTGGACTTGTCCCGTCTGAACCCCTGGGTTCATTGCCCCTCCTTTTGAATGACCACACTGCCCCAGGTTCAGCTCCTATTGGAGCCGGTCGCTTGGATGGTGTTCCTGGACCTCTGGGACGCTTATTGGCACGTCCTGATTCATCCAGGGTTCAGGGACTGGCTCGGTTTTGTTGTGGGGTTTTGTGCTTACCGCTTTCGTTGTCTTGCGTTCGGTTTGAACCTGGCACCTTGGGTTTTCATGCTCCTCACACGGGTCGTGGTGACCCGTCTGCATCTGTTAGGTGTTCGGGTGTTGGCCTACCTCGACGACTGGCTGGTTTGGGCTCCCAGCCAGTCCGCTTGTATGCTAGCCAGGGATCTGGTCTTTCTCAGCTCACCGGGTTCGGGTTCTTGGTGAACTGGAAGAAATCCCATCTGGTTCCCTCCCAGGTTCGGACCTGCTGAGCCTTGTGTGGGACGTTCGGACCACTTTCTTGTCTCTTCCTCCGGAGACTCTTCTGTGGCTGCGGTCCCGCTTGTGCCTGTTTCTGGGGGGCTCCTGGTTCACCCGGCGGTTGCTTGAGGGTCTGTGCGGGAGCTTGAACTTCGCGATGCTAGTCTACCCACCGGGTTGGTTTTGGCTTCGTCAGCTGTTCTGNCGAGATGGTTTACAACCATACTAATCCCCTGGATTGTGAAGTCTCCAAGCCTGTAAACTGTTTGATAAAATACACCACTAAGCGGCCATGATTGAGATGCCAAATAATGATGGTACTTGTTAAGACACTAGTGCTCTCTAGGGTGGGATATTGTTACGCACTAACAGCACTATTCAGAGCTGGAGAAGTGTTGCGCCAGATTCACGAAGCAGTTACGCAAGCACTTACGAACCTGGGGGCCAGATTCACTAAGCAGTTACCCAAGCACTTATGCACCTGTACATCTTCTCTCAATCTTTGGCGGCTTGTTTACAATTATTAAACAGTTAATGAGCTCCGAAGCACCAGGAGGTTATTTATAACAATAACAACAGTTGATTGGGAAGTTTCCATGCTTGTAAAATGTTCAATAAATGTAACCAAAGCCGCCAAAGATTGAGGAAAGATGTACACGTTCGTAAGTGCTTGCGTAACTGCTTCGTGAATCTGGCCCTGGGAGAGCGTGCAGAGTTCTTTTCCCGCCCGAATCCATTCAATAAGCCATCTAAATTTTTGGGAACGTATATAATTTCTGGAACTGTATTCTCTAGAGTGCAGGCGAGAGAGAGAGATATATAGTAATTTACACTTGGAAAATATCTTGAGAAACTGTTTCCAAATCTGTACACGGAATTAATTACACAGGAAAGCATGGGGCATGGCAGGAAGTGCAAAACAGCCCCGATGAAAAGCAAAGTTGCAATAGGTACGCTGACAGACAGTTCTATCAACACCAAAGGCCCAAGACTGTTCAACACGCCCACTAAACATAAGGAGGTGTTCCTGGCTGACTCTCACTATGTTCAAAAGGGGACATGATGAACACCTCCAAAAGATACCTGATCAATCAGGCTGTGACGCACACGTCGGGCTGAGCAGGGACACCAAACATCCCGATTAACAAAATTACCAACCAGTACCGTATAATAGTTACATACAGTGCTGTAATCAGACCTCGTCACCTTATCAAAACCGTAAACTAGTACACCATAAATGTAAACAGTCTACCTTACAGAACATTAAGGTCAGGTTCCTGAAGCCACTCAGTACCTGTAACCTTCGTGATAAGATGAAGCAAAATATATAGACTAGTGGTGAAGGGTTAGGCAATATCACTGTAACTCATCAGTGTTGTATTTTGATGAGCTTAACCAATTTGGGGGTTTAGTTGCTGAGCTCATTATGTGTCCCTGTAACCTGTGCCACTGTCGCCCACGGGATGGGTTTGGGGTCCACTACCATTCAGAATAGGTATTGAATCCCCTACCATTCACAAGATGAGTATTGGGTTCACTACCACTCGCAGGATGAGTATTGGGTTCACTACCACTCGCAGGATGAGTATTGGGTCCACTACCACTCGCAGGATGAGTATTGGGTCCACTGTCACTCACAGGATGAATATTGGGCCCGCTGCCACTCACAGGATGAGTATTGGGTCCACTACCACTCACATGATGAGTATTGGGTCCACTACCACTCACATGATGAGTATTGGGTCACTACCACTCACATGATGAGTATTGGGTCCACTACCACTCACATGATGAGTATTGGTCCACAACATTTCACAGGATGATTATTGGGTCCACTACCTAGGCTTCCAGTCCCCGACAAAAACTGATAATAACTGATGTAGAGAAAAACAGACGGCGTCTTATCATTAACTAATAATGAATCAGTTGTCAGATAACAAATAATATTTCTCAAAACACATTAATTAATTGGCTGTTATGCTCCAGTTGCCAGATTACGATAATGGCCGTGTAACTCGCGTTCAGTAATTGGCTATCATGCTTCACCTTTCAGATGACCAATAATTACAAGTCTTGAATAGCGAGAAGCAGCGTAGCATACTTGCGAGAGATAATTGCTTGTCTGCGCGCCGCTGCCCGCCAATATCCTCCTCAGAACAGCCGCCGTTCTCAAACAAATGATATTAAAATTCCATTTGAATACTAGTGGCAGCTAGCGCGCGCAGATGCATCATCCCGTGATGGTGTTTGTGTCGTTATGCTCACGGCGACGTACATCAAAAGTCAAGCTTGGGGACATCGAGGGCTATATTTATGTACACACAAGGCTTTATCTTGGATAAAGAGAGGCCATAATACATTTCTCTTCCTACACACGAAAGAGAAAATCTAGCTGGAAGAGAAATAGCTTTAGATAACCATTCTCAAGTCGACACAATTGACTTGAGAATGGTAAATCTAAAACTATTTCTATTCCACCTAGATTCTCAAGTCGACACAATCGACTTGAGAATGGTCCAGGACGGACCGAAACGCCGTCGTCCTTCACTTTCTAGTGTGGGTTTGGTCAACATATTTCAGCCACGTTATTGTGACTCCTCGCCTGCACTTAGATATTATTGTCTTGGAGAACGGGTCGCTATGTTTAGGGATGGGAGGGAAGTAGCTAGATAAAGCGTTAAGCTATTACGCCTACGTAACACCAGGGAAGGATCAGGATAAGGATATGGGACGGGACGGAGGGGAAGGAAAGGTAGATAAGGGTCCCTAACGTACACCTCGGGATGCTTTTACCATCAAGATTCAGATTCTGTTGAGGTGTTGATGCTTTTGATGCTGCTAATTTATTTTCTCCTGCAGAATGTGGCTTACTTGCTACCGTCTTATCTTTACCGGAGCGATTCTTCGAGAGATCATCCGAGGAAGTATTGTCATCGTGAGCATTAGAAAGTGGATCATCTGATGAAGTAATAGACGTGTCATGCCTTTTGCTCTCTTCAGATGTTGAACTTTCCGAACGCTTTCTGGTGCCCGAGCTTTCCTCTTCAGCCTTCTTATAAGCCTGAGGTCTCACCGAGAGTATATACTCATCAGAGCTGAGGAACACCATACGACGGGAGGTCAAGTGAGTAGGATATTGTAGCCAGGCATCATCCGTCAAGTTGCCAAGATAGCTGTCAAGATACCTGTAACAAACAACTAAGCATCATACATGGGTTTAATAATACGCAAACACGAGTTTACAATGAGAGAGATCAAGCAGAATCTAATGAACATGTTGGCACACAGGTGAATGAATGAATTATCCTAATGCTATCATTTGCAATTCTCTTTTGGCATACAATTTATAGTATATGTATTTTCATGGCTCTGATGCAGTGATTTCATATTTAAAATTATTATATCAAATATTGTCAGTTAGGAATACAGTTAAAGACTATCTGTTTCACACTTTTTACATGAGGTTCAATTCAATAAGCCTGAGTAGCCAACCAGTTAACACTGCCAACACTTAAATAATAATGCATTAATAAACCTTAACATTTTTATGCAATTCATACTATGTCAAAATAATTTTACTGTAAATTAATGCAAGCTAACCCAATTGTAAATGGACAACCATTTACGAAAAACTCAAGTGTTTAATGTGATAAAATGTTAATTTCTGGAGGAGCCCCAGTAGCTCTGTGATGCTATCATCCTGAGATTGCTTCATACTAAAATGTCACATCTGCAGTTAGTTCTGTTGGCCTACTGGGAACCAGCACCGGACCCTGGCACTCTCACAAGTGGTGCTGGGATCGAGAGACACTGCCACCTCACCAGAAAAAAACCTACTGAAGGTCAGTGCAGCTTTACAGACAACTGGAGGTTACATAAAATGGAGTCTCAAAAACGGCAAACAACTGCCACAAATGAGTCACACAGAACAAGGTAATCACTCAAACGAGCTTGAAACAAGTTAGTACCGAATACCACTATCAGGCGGCACAGCCCTGGGGCCAGATTCACGAAGTAGTTACGCAAGCACTTACGAACCTGTCCATCTTTTCTCAATCTTTGGCGGCTTTGTTTACAATTATTAAACAGTAATAACCTCCGAAGCACCAGGAGACTGTTTATAACAAAACAGTTGATTGGGAAATTTTCATGTTTGTAAATTGTTTAATCAATGTAACCAAAGCCATCAAAGATTGAGGAAAAATGGACACGTTCGTAAGTACTTGCATAACTGCTTCGTGAATCTGGGTCCTGGCCAGGACCCAGATCCCTGAATTGGGGGAGCCAGCTCCCCCAATTCAGTTCCGGATCCGATGAACACACCCACGATGAACTGATGAACTTAGGTTGGAGAGATGTAAGGAGACACCGGGGCTCCTCCAGAACTTGGTGTTCATTACATTCAACGGATTTCTGGAGGGAGCCCCTTGTGGTTCCTTGAAGCTAATCTAACCACAGAAGAAAGGGACTTACCAGGAAGGAGGAGAGGCAGCAGGTACTCAAGACAAAGAAAACACACCAGGCTGGGAAACATGGCCCAAAGCCACACACGACCAACTGTGCCCAGGAACATTAACCAAATACCGGGTCGCCAGCACCCTGTTAGAACACCAAAACTCCAGCTTGAATATCAGGCCATGACATATTAGAGAAGATGGCTGCCAAAGCCAATCACAAACATCATGGGCCCAAGGGCAAACTCCAGGCTGGGTAGATTTTATGACACTGTGGCAACATCAGAAATGCAAGCATTGAAACAGGGCTTTCAATGCTGACTTCCAGTGAAGACCACCAACACTTCCAATTCCAGCTCCCTAAACACAATAGGGGCCAACTCCAGGGCTTCCAGCTGATCAATAGGCTGCAAATGCTTCACATGGGCAAACTGACTGTAAAGTGGCAGCTGCCTGGAAAGCCTTTAACTAGGAGGCAGAATCTGTCAAAGCAGAGACCCAGCGAGAACATATCTCACAGGACTCTGGGTCATAAACATCACAGACCCACTAGGTCGCGTGGCGCGGACTAAAGAATGATCATCGTCAGGTAGCAGAGACAATGAAAACTCCAAGTTCGCAAACAGCGAGTCCGAGCTCGACGAGCAGGTCATAAGGACCATGAACGACTCGGAGGAAATGCCCTGGGCCAGAAGGAAAATCAATCGGGGTACCCCAGGCACTGGGGCCTTTGCCGAAGGAAAGAGAACCAACTATAGCCTAACCACCAGGCTATGGGAGAGAACCTCGGTGTGCCATGTAAACAAGCCTGTGAACCCCTAGTGCACCCCCAACACAACCAAAGAATGCCCCTAACCAAGGGCCAAACAGAGGAAGGAAGACCCCTGAACAGACAAAGGTGAGGCACCAACTCCAGTGGGCCAGCCTCACAGGGGGCAAACACCTAGACACACCAGAGGGGAAGCTCTGGCTGTGCGAGGGCAGCATTAGTGGGCACACAAAGAAGAGTACTCCTAGTACATGCTGCCAAAATGCTGAGTCAAGAACACACAACAAGCTGGAATCAAAACACGCACATGAAGCTACACTAAATAGAAAATTATACAAAAAAGCAAATGGCCTCCATAGGACAAGGAAGTCCATGGATGACCAGCACTAAAGTTTGCAACTTTGGGGCTCGCCCACGAGAAACTCTACAAGTCGGTGTCGGAACACCAATATCAAGAACAGAAGTAATTTGGGGAGCCGCCTGGGAGCCAGGGCAGGGTCACCTGGTGGTGGTAACTGGTACTAATGGGTTTCGAGCTTGTTTGAGTGAATTCCTTAGTCTGTGTAACTCGTTTGCTGTAGTTGTTTGGCAGCTTTCAAGTCTTTGTTTTTTGTGACCCCCTCCAGTTGTCTGTAAAGCTGTGCCGAGTTCCTGGAGGGTTTTCTGGCTAAGTGGCAGATTATCACCTGCTCCGTGTGCCTCTTATGAGAGGCCAGATTCTGGCACTGGTCCCTGGCAGGCCAAACAGAGCCTGGACCCATTCACAACTGATGTGGCCTTTTAGTTTGAAGCAATCCCAGGAAGATAACTTCAGGGAGCCACAAGGTGCTCCCTCCAGAAAAGTTTTTTTTATTTGACTATGATTACAGTACATCATTTCCCTATTTATGAAAACAATTCTTTATCCTGGACTGCATCCTATTATGTTCTTCTGTAACCTTCTAAACCAATATTATGCATATAACTTAAAGTGTCTAAAAATGAATTACAATATTACATCGAGTTAGAAGACTACTATAATTAACAGTGATATCAGGAGGCCTACATAGTGCATAGAACATTATCAGTGAACAGCAAGGCTACATAAGCATACTAGATGGTACCTGTAGAAAAGAAAAAGATCATAGCTTTTCAACACAATGTACAAGGGAAATTATCAATAATTACATTTTAATGAGGTAACATTACAAATTCCCAAGGAATTTGTCCATACCAACCTATGCCAAACTACAAGCTGCTAACACCAACACCATAACTAATCAGGCAATCAGAGTGTAACAGTGTTTAGTATGTTAGGTATGATGTGTGTAAATGTGAGTAGGCACCCATGGATCTTCCTCACTTAATATGGTAAAGCCAATTTTCCAAGGTATAATAAGCCCTAATTCTGAGGACTCTCAGTCTGAAGTAGTTAGGCCAATGCTAATTGAAAGAAATTCTTGAAGGTTCACATCAATTGTTTCAAATGATTCGTGCACAGACACTCAAGAGGCCAAGATCATGAACCTTACAAAGAATCTGCAGAAAAAAGTTCAATGCTATGCCAGCAGACAATATCTGAAAATCATAAATTTTCACTGCAAAGAATTTGATATACAGTAAAAGACTTTCTGAACTTAACACATTACAGTATACAGAAGACCAGCAGGAGGAAGGCGAGGCAAAAAGCACGATTGTCGGGAATATATTAATTTTGTTTGAAACAGGAAGCCTGTGTGTATACACACTGTCACGTGAATCCCCTGCATAGCAGGGGAACTGCCTTTTCCCTTCACCTTCAATGCCTCTGCACTGGAAGTATACCTCTACACCAGCCCAGATGAGTTATCAGTCCTGCCACCTCTCCATACCCCCCAGGGCCTGGCATGGCTTGGTACGACTCAAGAGGCCAGCTGGGTGCCTCTGCTAATCGTTAGTTTGCCCCCACAAACAAGCAATTAGCCGCCTTCAACTGGCAGTGGTGCAGCTCAACACAAAGGCACCGCCAGCCACAACGAGCAGTTTGCTAGTTGACCAGAGGTCCACCTCGCGTTAACACTGGAGGAGTCATCACCGCCGGACTATATAAAGGGCGCTGCCTCCCTGGAGAACCAGTCTCTCCCTTAGTGCTCTAGGATCACCTTCGTGTCTCTCACCTGTCGTCCACCTTCAGCCAACGTCGTGCGATTGATGTCATGTTGGTATGGTAGCTGTCTTCAGTACACCAGTATATCTTTATGCTTTTATTCATTGCTTATACTGTAGTTTATTTTTTACATTTAAGGTCATAATAACTTGTTCACTTTTGCAATACATGATAACCAAGTATTTTCAGGGGCATTTATGTTCATTAATATTTCAGTAAATTGTTTAATTATTTATTTGATGATTTTTATTTGTTTCCACCTGCGACTTACTGCAAGGCCAATAGCAGCATTTTTTTTTTATTATATGAGGGAGAGCCATACCATCTTGGATTAGTATAGCTGCGATACCACAACCCATCACAACACACTTCAGGCTTGTCTTCAAGAATTATTTATATAAGTTCTTGCACAAAGTGCCAAACCAACCAGGTTGCCATGAATATATGGACTTGTGGCCGCTCCAAGCAACAGCCTATTGGACCAAGTTATCGCAAGTTGAGCCTGGACCCAGGCTGGGCTCAGGGAGAAGAATAATTCCCAAAACTCTCTTCAGGTATTCTCCAGACATATTTGTATCAAGGTCCCACCAAGGTTTAATTACTGACCTTCCCCAGGATACAACCCCACAACAGTTGCCTAACTCCTGGGTATGTAGTTACTGCTAAGTGAAGAGGCTTCAGGTGAAAGGAAACCTGCTCAACCATTTCTGTCCTGCTAGGGGGGGGTCTTTACCTCTAGTCCCTCGCTTGTGAGTCGAGAGAACAGCAGTACACTGTACAATGGGGCCTCGACTTACGATGCTAATCCGTTCCCAGAGACGGATCGTAAGTCGAAATATCGCAAGTTGAAGCGATTTTTCCCATAAGAAATAAAGGGATGTGAATTAATCCGTTCCTCACCCTCCAAAATATTAACATACAAATACATTTTATACCAAATACAATTTTTTTCTAACTACAATACAGTACCTAAGTTTATCTTACTTTTATGGAGGGCTCTTGATGGCATATGGAAGATGGTGATGAGGGAGGAGGAGGAGAGTTGTTACTGTTTGGAAGGGGAGTCCCCTTCCATTATCACATCAGGCAGTGATGTTTTCTCTGGGGTACTCTCTCTCCTACGTTTTGCCTGAATACCACTAGGACCTGGTTGTGGTTCAGTGCTTGTTTGTCTCACTACAAATTTGTCAAGAGACATTTGATTTTCCCTTCGTTTTAACATTTGTCTGTAATGATACATCACTTTAACACCCATAATGTCCTTTTTCTTAGCCAGTATGGTGGATATCGTTGACTGAGATTTGTTGTACTGCCTAGCCAGTCAAACACCCGCACACCATCTTCATATTTACGAATGATCTCTTGTTTCTGCTCTATGGTCATCCTTAGATGGGATCTCATATGTTGAGCCTTACCACTGACTTTCCTGGAACTCGTGGCGTGATATATAATAATTACTTTAATGTTCAAAATGCAAAAAATCACCACAAAAGCGAAATTTCTTATAGGCGCGATCGTCACTAAGCGAGCAGCTCAAATAAACTGAGGCAGGTCGGCCGCGTGACCGGGAACCACGCGCTTGGTCGACCCGAACATGTACCAACAAATATTGTAAGTCGACGACACCATTGGATGTCGAGTCGCATTTTTCGATGAAATTTACATCGTAACTCGAAATTATCGTAAGTAGGGGCAATCGTAAGTCGAGGTGCCACTGTACTTATTTGCTCACATCAAGTCCTCTACGTCCAGTTTCTTGGGAAATTTTGGGATGACTTTAGATGATTTTGGGGCTTTAGTGTCCCCGCGGCCCGGTCCTCGACCAGGCCTCCACCCCCAGGAAGCAGCCCGTGACAGCTGACTAACTCCCAGGTACCTATTTTACTGCTAGGTAACAGAGGCATAGGGTGAAAGAAACGCTGCCAATTGTTCCTCGCTGGCGCCCGGGATCGAACCCAGGACCACAGGATCATGTGTCCAGCGTGCTGTCCACTCGGCTTACCGGCTCCCAAGCAGAGTAATTAAACCACTAACCTATGGCTCTAAAGTACATATTTCCCAGTGACATTAATTTATGGAAATATAATGGAAGTAATGGATGGTGAATACATATCTTTTATCTCATGAGCCAGATACTTCTAACTCTTTGCTTTGCTTTCTTACACACAGTCTGTAATGCCTACACTAATTAAAGAAAAAGAACCATCACACTTACTTGCTCCCCACACTGCGGCCTGGATCAAGTGGTTGAGCTGATGACCATCTTCGGGCCCTGCTCTTTTTGCTCGCTCTTCGTTCCGAGGCTGCCGACAGAGACCGAGGTTCGGCAAGCATATCTCTGGTTCTCTGGAGTTCCCTGGGGCTTCTTTTCTCTTTAGTGCTCTCTTTAGTTTCTTGCTTTCACTATCTTTCTCTTGGCCAGCTGTCTTCTTGTGACTGGCTTCCAAATTCTCAGATTTGTTATCCTTTTGTTTACCATTAATGTTTGCCACTACGGAAGTGGAGAAATTTCCTCCACTAGACGTCTCCGAGCCACTTGTGCTTATGACCCTAGAGGTAGCAGTGGTGGTACTGGTGACTGGTAAAGGACCTTTGCATGTTGTTACAGATAACACATTAGCCTCTAGCCCAAGACCACTGTTGCACTTGCTTGTCAAGAGCTCCAAGTAATCATCTAGATAGTCACTGTGGCTGCTGCTACGTCCAGAGTCCCACTGCAACATCCAAGATGGGTCCCGAACATCTCTCAATATTCCATCCCTGATTTCCCTTGTACCTGTACTGGTGCTCTCTCTCATTCCTACATCCCTTGCAATCTTTCCAACATCTCCAATGCTTGCTTA
>WNGS01005316.1:29112-40788 GCA_020271785.1 Procambarus virginalis | reverse complement strand
CGCACCCGAAGGAACGACGAGAGAGGAAGCTGCGGAGAAAGAGGGAGATGACCACGAAGGCCAAAAGAATGAAGCTGGGATAGAATATGATATCGCCAAGTGTGTCGTAAGCCTTTTCCAGGTCAAAAAGGACGGCAACAACGGAGGTCCTCGCAGCAAAAGCAGTACGAATAGAGACCCTCCAAGTTCACCAGGACATCTGTCGTGCTGCGACACTTGCGGAACCAAATTGAGAAGGGAGAGGAGGTGATGGTGTTCCAGGACCACAGACGAACGTTAACCATACGTTCAAAAGTTTGCAGACAACTTGTGAGGGCAATAGGGCGAAAGTCCTTAGGGAAGTACCCAGAGACCCTGGTTTGCGAACAGGGAGGACAACGCATCGAGCCAGTCCTCAGGGACTGACGACGACTCCCAGATCCGATTATACAGACTCAGTAATACTGAGACGTGCACGGAGGAGATGGCGAAGCATCTCATAATGAATACCATCGGAGCCCGCCGCCGTAGAACCGCAGAGGGCCAGGGCAGAACGAAGTTCAGAGAGAGAGAAGGGATCATTATAGGAAAGTCGAAGACGAGTGCAGAAATCTAAAGGACGAGACTCAAGGACAGGTTTACGAAGAAGGAAAGATTGGGGAAGATGAAGACCAGAGCTAACAGAAGAAAAGTGAGAACCCAGTTCGTAGCAACCTGCAACGGTCCGCCACAAGAGTACCACGAGGTGAAGGACCGGGAAACATCGGGAACGAACTTACCCGCTATCTTGCGGATACGCTTCCAGATCTGTGGCAGGGAAGTTTCGGACGTAATTGTGGAGACATAAGCAGCCCAACATTCACGTTTAGCTACAGATGGCCCTACGGGCCACCACACTCGCTTTCCGAAAGAAAAGAAAAGAATCGGTCGTCTGCCGACGGCGGTGCCTCTTCCAGGCTGCACGCTTACAGCAAACAGCCCGAGCACAGTCCGCATTCCACCAGGGAACGCACTTCCGTGGACCCCGAGAGGAAGAGCGAGGAATAGAGCGGAGGGCAGCGTCGAAGACAGTGTCATGAAAAAGGAGAGAGCGCGAGGGAGAGGCAGAAGGAGAGGTCAGAGAGCAGCACTGAGGGTAAAAGGTTAATAGGTAATAGTCTGCTTTAGCAAACTGCCACCTAGGAAAGGGGAGAAGGGCGAAAAGAGAAAAGGAAAAAAACAAGAATAGGGAAATGATCACTGCCATGGAGGTCATCAAGAACCTGCCACGTGAATCTAAGTAAAGAGAAGAGCAGAGAGAAAGATCAAGACAGGAAAGGGTGCGAGTCCGAGAGTCCAAATGAGTGGGCTCACCAGAATTCAGAAGACAGAGGGAAGAAGAGAGGAGAAACGGCTCAAGAAGGCGTATCTTCAGAACGTCACCCCAAAGAGAATGACGACAATTGAATCACCCAGCAGGAGCACAGGCTCCGGCAAGGAGTCCAGAGGTGTTTCAAATCAGGAAGAGAAAGCGGGACACTCGGGAGATAAATGGAACAAACTGTGTACCATTTCCCCACAATGATACGAGCAGCAGAACAATGGAGAGCAAAGGAAAAAGTAAAGGAACAAGGGAACATCAGCGCGAATCAAGAGAGCAGAAGAATTAGGAGCCCCAGCAATGGCTGGGGGGGGGGGAGAAAGGAATAGCCACGAAAACGACCAGGACGAGCACCAAGCATCGGCTCCTGGAGACAGACACAAAGGGGCGAAACCGTGAAATCAGAAGTTGGAGTTCGAGGAAATTGGCGTAATAACCTCGAACGTTCCATTGAAGAAGAGACATCGACGAGAAGAGAAAGGACAACAACAGAGAACAAGGAAGAAACAAAGGCGAAAGAGCAACACAGCACGTTAAAGAATATCAGGGTCGGGATCAGGGTCAGCAAAGTCAGGGTTAGGGGGCATGGGTAAACTGAGCAAAGACGGAGGGAAAGAAGCGGGAGAACAGACCAGGGGTGGGCGGGCGGGGTCCGGAGGAGGAGGAGACAACGGAGAGGAGCAGTCAAGGACAGCAGCAGGAAGAGGAGGAGTAGAAAGAGGGAAGCGCACCTCAGTAAGAGCAGCAACCGAAAGGGAAGCAGGGGCCAAAGAAACCTCCATAGCAGGAACAGGGGTGCAACCACTGAAATGGGAGGGGAAGGAGCAACAGAGCCAGAAGGAGGGGCTGAGGAAGAAAGCGAAGCCTTCTTACCCGCCGGGGAGGAGGAGGAGAGGGGCCAGGCTTACGCTTCTGACTTAAAGAGACCGGTGTCCCAGCAACAATGTACCGGGCAACGGATTCCAGTTTCTCAACAGGAGAAGCTGAACGGGAGCACACACGACGGCCGTTAGGAGAGCGATGGACATCCGCCTGCACTGACAGGCGGCGGGGAGAGTCAATAGATGGAGGAAAAGAAAGGGAAGGAGGATCGGTGGAAGACGAGGAAGAAGACACAGGAGACATGACAGACCGGGTAGAAAGAAGGGGAACCCCAGACAGAGGACCAGGAGGGGGACCTTTCGGGACAGAACTCAAAGGAACAGAGGAGGGGGCAGTGGGCGTATCAGGGTCCAAGGCCCAGAAACGGTTGTGAGTCTGAGGAAGAAGGGAAGGATGAGGAGAGGAAGAGCGCAACACGCGAGCATAAGAGACGTTAGCATAAGGCGGGAGCCGGCGAACCTGGCGCCTCGCCTCAGGAAAAGATAAACGCTCCCGGTGCTTCAAGTTGAGGACGGCTGCCTCAAGCTTGTAATGGATACAGGCACGGGAGAAGGTAGGATGGGCCTCACCGCAGTTGAGGCAGCGAGCTTGGGGAGAAGTGCACTCCGACTTAGAGTGACCTTCACCCCCACACAAAGGACAGAGAGACAGTCCCAGAGCAGCATATGGCACCATGCCCAAACCTCCAGCATTTGTTACAAAGCCAGGGAGAAGGAATATACTCCTGGACAGAGCACCTGGCACCAGCAAGAATGACAGAGGATGGAAGGGTCCTACCATCAAAGGTGATCTTCACAACACGAAGGGGTTGACGGCGACGACCACGAGGGGGACGAGTAAATGAGTCAACGTGGAGGACAGAATGGCCTTGGGCATCAAGGATATGCTGAATATCATCGTGGCAATCCTGCAGATTCCGAACACCGGTTGCAACATGGGGCGGGAGGAGAATAGTGCCAACACTGGCATTCATCCAAACGTTCTTGGAGACCCGAACAGGGATCTCGCCAAGGCAAGATAAGGCAGCCAAGCGGGAAGCTGCATCCCGAGAAGGAGCAGCAACAACACGTGTACCGAGACGAGTGGGGTTGAAGGTAACGGACGCATCCACGGAATCAACAAGATGCCGATGGAGGGAGAAATCGTCAGGAGGCGCAGAATCAAGAGGGAGGAGATCAAAGTATTTGGCCCAGGAAGCGGGACCAAACAAGGCCTGATACGCATCAGTACGGGAAGGAATCGAGCGAGTGCGGCCGAAGCGCGAACGGCGTTGAGAACCCCCAGAGAGGGGTCAAAAGGCGCAGTAGTCACAATGAGAGACTTAGCCGCACCTGGGGACGAAGTAGTCACCACTGGAGGCTCGACCCAACCACAGAGGAGGGAGGGGAGCTAGGGGAAGAAGTCAGGATAGTCAAAGGAGGAGCAAGGTCGGGGCCCAACGCATCGGGAGCTACAGAGCCGGGTCTTCCAATACAGGCCGACTCGGGGGCTTGGTCGCCCACCCCACGAGCCTGAGAGGGTACAACAGAAACATTCATCGACATATATACGAGGAAAAAGGAATTCATCCACGAATGTGCCACCATACCCACCATGTACTCACAATTAGAGGCAGGACACCCAACAGGAAGCTATCGCCGATCATGCCAGGGCCCCCTAGGTGTGCGTCGTGAGTATACGCCCCACAAACGCCACTTAAGAACCGACAGTCCGTCGAAATCGGGTTCAGCGACGAAAGGGGGATTGACAATAAAAGGTTCCCCTCGCTCTCTATGTTGGGTACTACAGTTCTACGGGTGCAAGAGTATGCCTCCTCAAGCACCCGGGCGTCAAAATAGAAGAAGTCCAAAGAAAGATCCAAAACAAGCAAAAGGTCGGCTGGAAACGACAAGCCGATAGGAGAAGAGGGGGAGAAAAACGAAACAGAAGGAAAAGGAAAAGGTGCTCGGCATAATTGGAGAGGACGGCAGCAGGAGCACAAGGCTAGAAAAGTACAGAGGACTGTCCCAAGGAACATCACACTCCGGCAGCCGCCCACTAAGCCCCCCTCACGGCATCAATGAGCCGAGGGGGGTGGAATGGTCAAAAGAATCTTGTATCCTCATCAAACAAAGCTTCATGTTAATTTGGACTACAATTACATATATCTGCTCTTGGAGAAAGGACTTTATTTACGAATTTTCAACACTTCTGGCAACTAACAGACAAAACAATTTTATAACCTAGGTAAGTTTTCAAAACATTCAAGAAAGATGCCATAATATTTTAGTGAAAGCGTGCAAAGAGCTTTCTCGTATTCCAAGTAATGCTGAAACTTTCAAAAACGTGAAAAATCTGTCACCTTTTATTTGCCTTAGTCACACACGGCCACTATTTTCAGAACTTCCATTAGTATTAGCTGACCAAATCTAAGCTTAGTGAAATTGAAAGTCAGTGGCGCCTACTGTTACCAATTGACTGGTCCAACATTTGTGAGGGACAAATTCCAACATCTGGACCGTCATTTTAGACCAAAGCAATAACGTTAAGAACGCTGCTGGCGATCCCGTATTGATTGACCTCGCTGAATTTGCTTTGAAAATATACAGCTTACCAATCAGTAATGTCTTTGTTGAACGGGTATTTTCTAGATTAACATCTGTGAAAACTAAGCAGAAATCAAATTGGACTTAAGCTTTTGACATCAATCTTGAGAATCAAAACATATCTTAAAGAAAGCGTAATTTGTTACTCATCATTTGAATCTCTCATGCCAATGTTTAAATATGAATCTGCATTATACAAGAACGAGTGTGGATGCAGACGAAATTCTTTGAAACCTGTATCGGTCGCTAAACAAAAAATTGGGCTACTCTTATTGCAAATTCGCTACTTTTAGACCCTCAGCTCGCTACTCTCAGCAATTTGGATCTGGCAACCCTGGGATGCACTGCGGCAGAGCTTGACAGACTTTTGACGCAAGCGGAAGTGCGTCAGTGAGCCGAGATTGGAGGTCTTGGAAGCCTCGTTCAGTGAATTTTGAGCAGCCATCACAGTCTACCATTGTCACAGAAGACGGTGTGCTCCTGGAGAGTACGAACATGCCAAGCTCAGTGAGCAAAGGAGGGCCAAGAACTTTAGAATATTAGTCGGCAACTGGAGGTGAACGACGACTCTAGGATGGCAAGTCTGGCTCCTGTGAATTTGCTCTGGTAGACGTGCAGTGTTGCAGTGACTGGGTCACATTTACTTAGGTAGGGGGGAAGGCACTGCATCTGGATACAGGAGAAAACGTCTCGTTGAAGGAATGTGTGTGTACAGTGACATGCTCAGTGATCACTGGTTGGACCAGCTTGGAAAATCTGAACCCAGGGGATTGGTAAAGACGCAATTTCTCCATGACACCCAAGGACCTGTAACACGCTACCGGAACTCCGAGGAGCGACCTGGGAACCGTGGATCCTCTACCATCAGAGGACAGGCGTCGTGGACAGGAGTGATTAAGTTCAATATTTCAGTGATTTGATAAAATACCATGCCCAAGATTACCAACCGAGTGCCGGCGGCGGGATGGAAATAGCCTCGGCTACCATCCTCTTTGTCCGGTCATGTTGGTCGAGCGGTTAAGGGATCCTGTACGCCAGCAGAGTGCTCCTGGCAGTATGGGTTCGAATCACTTCTGGGGTGTGAGTTTTCAGTTGCATATAGTCCTGGGGACGGTTCGTTTCGATCCGTCCTCCAGGGCGGACCGAAACGTCGTCGTCCCTTCACCTTCTAGTGTGTGGTCTGGTCAACTTACCACGTTATTGTGACTGGTCGCCTGCATAAAGAGAAATACTTTGCACTTACATATTAGGAACACCACGTGAACCTTTCCGAAGACCCAGAAACGTTCACCTTAACACTTCACAGGTCCTCCTGCCTGACCACAATATTTGTCGATTTGAAGAATTGCTACGGCATTCAAGGGCTACCAATACCTAGTGCTCGATGCAGATGATGGCCACGTAGTTGCCAGTGCTCAGCCTCCCGAAACTGTGTCCGACGGTATATTCAGCTTGCTAGGTTTAACCCCGGTACTTTCCCCTCACGCTAAAACTTTCCGCTTGCCAGAGTCTCCTAACCCAAACTGAAGCATCACCCTCTGGAGTATTTTTATTTATATATCTATTTAATTGGTCTGATGGGATAGAAGACAGACTAACAAATATGGACGGAGAGGAAGGGATTGAAATGTAACCGAAATTGTTAGCTTAACATTAACCATATAATAAACCACAACTTAATGTTTAAAGTATGGGCCTGAAGAATGGATAACCACTCTGAAATGGTTAACGCATAGAGTAGTATAGACTATACCTAATAGAGGACCACTGCTTTAAGGCATAGTGTGCTAAACTATTAAAATTAAACGTGTTCCCTTCACCTATTGTACTTTGGTGGGAATATGAATCAGCTACATAATGACCAACTGCGATTCGAGAGAAATTTTTCCGTAACTTTAATCCCTCCATACCTGCAGTAGCGTTGTAAAAGACCAATTTCTTGGGGTCTGGTTGACCATACCTGCAGTGCCGTTGTACTGATGCCCCCTCGTACATACCTGAAATTACACATAAAATACATAAACATGCAAAATTGAACATCTTGTAAAAGTTTGAGAAATATCCCGCAAGACAATCGATCAGGTCAGATTTTGGTTCATCTAAAAAGCCGACTTACCACCGAAAGGCAACATCTGAGACTTGACTCATCCACAGCCCGTTCTCAACAACGGCCAAGTGGTCGTTAACCCGGCAGCCAAACATGACCGTTCTCAACAACGGCCAAGTGGTCGTTAACCCGGCAGCCAAACATGAACGTTCTCAACAACGGCCAAGTGGTCGTTAACCCGGCAGCCAAACATGAACGTTCTCAACAACGGCCAAGTGGTCGTTAACCCGGCAGCCAAACATGAACGTTCTCAACATCGGCCAAGTGGTCGTTAACCCGGCAGCCAAACATGAACGTTCTCAACAACGGCCAAGTGGTCGTTAACTCGGCAGCCAAACATGAACGTGAAGAACGCTTCACATTTAACTTGTCCTCAGTCTATGCTCGTTCGTGCACTGATCCACAACAGTTCATACATTTTAACACTGTACTTAAAATAGTTTTTGTTATGTGACCTACTATATATTTAATAGGGGAGGGAGACAGGTTGGAATACACACGTGCTATTGTTTCCTTCAACAACTATCAGACCTATACACAATTTAAATATACATTAATATTTACTTATGTTGGAAAAAATACGGTACTTGGTTACACAGGATGTTAATGTTAATTAAGGCGTCTCTGGGGTTGGCTGCAGCGTGGACGATAATGGCTGGTTTCATTCACATAGGATTGGGGGGGGGGAGGGGATGAGTTGCTTGCTAGATTAAAAGTCTTTGGTCCGTGTTTCAAGGATTGAAATCAGTTCACAACAAACACCTTATAACTGCTAGAATTTAACTATAATAATTTTGTATTCATTTTTCACCTGCTTTTGGTCGAACGTTCAATTTCACTATAACGTTGACACTCGAGCCGCTGTTGTGGAACAGTGTCACATAGCAGTCGTTTTTAGAATTTAATTTTGCTTTAATACTCTTCATCTAAAGTCTTAATATTGGTAAAAGTCTCTACTAATAGAGAGCTAAATTACTCGGTATCATATTTACAAATGAGTAAACCAGAGCTAATTGAATTACTTTAAATAAAGCTTTAACCTCTTGTAACTATGCTTATTTAGACAGTCAGCAAATATAGACTATTCTACCAACAGAATACAATGTGATAAAATAACTAATCATCTAGAATAACTTGCCTGTAAGCCTGGCGAAGGTAACCTCATGCACAGGACTGTCCAGGTGACTAATTTAGTAAAACCAATGAGGCGGGCGCTGAGCAGCACCTCTCCCCACGCCGGCCCGCGCCACACTGCCCGTCGCGCCTCTTGACTAGCTTGGCCTGATGGGTCAACTACCTGTGACGTCATTCACCTCACCTGACATGAGGCCGCCACACACAAATAATTCACAAGTCACTTCTACAATATTAATATAGTTTATTTTTATTAATGTGAAGTATGAGCAAGTGTGAGTATGTATTAAAAGCACATACTTCACTACTGGACATTAAACCCACTACCACACCCACCTAGTAGCTTGGAAGCTCCATAACGCCTTCTGTAACTGTTATGTTGGGGTCTAGGCCAGGGGCCAGGTACAGCAACCAGTTACAGTGTTCAGCGGCCTGTGTGTGTATATTACTGTATGCCTGTAGGGTCGAACTCTTAGCTCTTGGACCCCGCCTTTCTTATCGTCGATTGTTTAATTACCGATTCAAGACCTATTTTTCCTGTCATATCATCTACATGTGTTTCCATCTCACACACACACACACACAAATATGTGTGTGTAATGGGATTACAAATAAAACTAGTGAACTTGGAGAGTGGGCACTAGAAGAAAACCCAGACATAATAGCTCTCACAGAAACAAAGCTAACGAAAATCATAACAAATGCAGTGTTTCCACAGGGCTACTATGTAGTGAGGAAAGAGAGAGAAGGGAGAGGAGGAGGTGGTGTGGCTTTGCTACTAAGAGAAGGTTGGAGTTTCGAAGAGATGGTAATTCAGAACTGTGAAGGTTTCAGGGACTACATATCAGGCACCATTGCAACTGGAGGACAGAAAATTATAATAGTAGTCATGTATAACCCCCCACCGAATGACAGAAGACCCAGACAGGAATATGATAGAAACAACCTGGCCACCATCAATATAATAGAGAGAGCAGCTTCTGTGGCTAGCAGGAACGGATCCAGACTTCTAATCATGGGAGACTTCAACCATGGGAAGATAGATTGGGGGAACAGAGACCCACACGGAGGCCCAGACACATGGAGAGCTAAGCTGCTGGATGTGGCAACAAGAAACTTTCTAAGTCAACACGTCAAGGGACCGACAAGAATGAGAGGAGGGGATGAACCAGCCTTGCTTGATTTGATATTTACCCTAAATGAGTCGGATATAAGGGAAGTTAAGTTGGAAGCCCCCTTGGGAATGAGTGATCATAGTGTATTGAGCTTTGAGTACCTGGTTGAGCTAGGAATTATCACCCCCAAAAAAGAACTGGGAACCAAAGGGCTGGCGTACCGAAAGGGAAACTATGAGGAGATGAATAAATTCCTATGGGATATACATTGGGACACAGAACTCGGAACCAAGTCCGTACAAGACATGATGGACTATGTCACCCAAAAATGTCAGGAGGCTGTAAGCAGGTTTGTCCCAGCCCAACAGGAAAAAACAGAGAAGCAAAGGAAGAATCCGTGGTTTAATAGGGAATGTATGAAAGCAAAGGAGCTGAACAAAAGGGCATGGAGGAACTTCCGTAATAACAGAACACCAGAAAGTAGAGAGAGATACCAGAGAACCAGGAACGAGTATGTCAGTGTGAGAAGAGCAGCTGAGAAAAGGTATGAAAATGATATAGCTAACAAAGCCAAGACTGAACCAAAGCTACTACACAGTCACATCAGGAGGAAGACAACAGTGAAGGAACAGGTGATTAAACTTAGGGTGGGCGAGGACAGGTACACAGAGAATGACAAAGAGGTGTGTGAAGAACTCAACAAAAGGTTCCAGGAGGTCTTTACAATAGAACAGGGAGATATCACGGCGCTGGGAGAGGTGGCAGCAAACCAGGTGACCTTGGATAGGTTCGAAATTACAAGAGATGAGGTCAAAAAGCACCTATTGGAGCTGGATGTGAGAAAAGCTGTTGGGCCGGATGGAATCTCGCCATGGGTATTGAAAGAGTGTGCAGGAGCACTTTGCTTACCACTCTCCATAGTGTATAGTAAGTCACTGGAAACGGGGGACCTACCAGAAATATGGAAGACTGCTAATGTAGTACCAATATACAAAAAGGGTGACAGACAAGAGGCACTGAACTACAGGCCAGTGTCCTTAACTTGTATACCATGCAAGGTGATGGAGAAGATTGTGAGAAAAAACCTAGTAACACATCTGGAGAGAAGAGACTTCGTGACAACCCATCAACATGGGTTCAGGGAGGGTAAATCTTGCCTTACAGGCTTGATAGAATTCTACGATCAGGTGACAAGAATTAAGCAAGAAAGAGAAGGGTGGGCGGACTGCATTTTTTTGGACTGTCGGAAAGCCTTTGACACAGTACCCCATAAAAGGTTGATGCATAAGCTGGAGAAACAGGCAGGAGTAACAGGTAGGGCGCTCCAGTGGATAAGGAGTACCTAAGCAATAGGAAGCAGAGAGTTACAGTGAGGGTGAGACCTCAGACTGGCGTGAAGTCACCAGTGGAGTCCCACAGGGCTCTGTACTTGGACCTATCCTGTTTCTGATATACGTAAATGATCTCCCAGAGGGTATAGACTCATTCCTCTCAATGTTTGCTGACGACGCCAAAATTATGAGAAGGATTAAGACAGAGGAGGACAGCTTGAGACTTCAAGAAGACCTGGACAAGCTGCAGGAATGGTCGAACAAATGGCTGTTAGAGTTTAACCCAAGCAAATGTAATGTAATGAAGATAGGGGTAGGAAGCAGGAGACCAGATACAAGGTATCATTTGGGAGATGAAATACTTCAAGAGTCAGAGAGAGAGAAAGACCTGGGGGTTGATATCACGCCAGACCTGTCCCCTGAAGCTCATATCAAGAGGATAACATCAGCAGCATATGCCAGGTTGGCTAACATAAGAACGGCCTTTAGAAACTTGTGTAAGGAATCTTTCAGAACATTATATACCACATATGTCAGACCAATCCTGGAGTATGCGGCTCCAGCATGGAGTCCCTATCTAGTCAAGCATAAGACTAAACTGGAAAAGGTTCAAAGGTTTGCCACCAGACTAGTACCCGAGCTGAGAGGTATGAGCTACGAGGAGCGACTGCAGGAATTAAACCTCACTTCGTTGGAAGACAGAAGAGTTAGGGGGGACATGATCACCACATTCAAGATTCTCAGGGGAATCGACAGGGTTGATAAAGACAGGCTGTTTAACACAAGGGGCACACGCACTAGGGGACACAGGTGGAAACTGAGTGCCCAAATGAGCCACAGAGATATTAGAAAGAACTTTTTAGTGTCAGAGTGGTTGACAAATGGAATGCATTAGGAAGCGATGTGGTGGAGGCTGACTCCATACACAGTTTCAAGTGTAGATATGATAGAGCCCATTAGGCTCAGGAAACTGTACACCTGTTGATTGACGGTTGAGAGGCGGGACCAAAGAGCCAGAGCTCAACCCCCGCAAGCACAACTAGGTGAGTACAACTAGGTGAGTACACACACACACTTCTGTCCTCCACGGACAGGTAGACACCTATTACATATACTGTACTGTAGTTCAGTGATTTATCAAACATCAACTACAGAGTAATAGTAGTGCTTTTAACACTTCGCG
>WNGS01005316.1:0-20320 GCA_020271785.1 Procambarus virginalis | reverse complement strand
TCTGCCGACGGCAGTGCCTCTTCCAGGCTGCACCCTTACAGCAGACAGCCCGAGCACAGGGTGCATTCCACCAGGGAACGCACTTCCGTGGACCACGAGAGGAAGAGCGAGGAATAGAGTGGAGGGCAGCGTCGAAGACAGTGTCATGAAAAAGGAGGAGAGCGGCAGAAGGGAGAGGTCAGAGAGCAGCACGGAGGATAAAGAGGTTCCAGTCTGCTTTAGAAAACTGCCACCTAGGGAAAGAGAGGCAAGGGCGAAAAGAGAAAAAGGAAACAAGGATGGGAAAATGATCACTGCCATGGAGGTCATCAAGAACTTGCCACGTGAAATCTAAGTAAAGAGAAGAAGAGCAGAGAGAAAGATCAAGACAGGAAAGGGTGCGAGTCCGAGTGTCCAAATGAGTGGGCTCGCCAGAATTCAGAAGAGACAGGGAATTAGAGAGGATAAACGGCTCAAGAAGGCGACCTCGGGTATTCGCCAGAACATCACCCCAAAGAGAATGACAATTGAAATCACCCAGCAGGAGCACAGGCTCCGGCAAGGAGTCCAGGTGGTGTTTCAAATCAGGAAGAGAAAGCGGGACACTCAGGGGAAGATAAATGGAACAAACTGTGTACCATTTCCCCACAAAGATACGAGCAGCAGAACAATGGAGAGGCGAAGGAAAAAGTAAGGGGACAAATGGAACATCAGCGCAAATCAAGAGCAGAAGAATTTGGAGCCCCAGCAACGGCTTGGGGGGAGGGGAGAGAAAGGAATAGCCACGAAAACGACCAGGACGAGCACCAAGCATCGGCTCCTGGAGACAGACACAAAGGGGCAAGAACCGCGAAATCAGAAGTTGGAGTTTGAGGAAATTGGCATAATAACCACGAACGTTCCATTGAAGAATAGACATCGACGAGAAGAGAAAGGACAACAACAGAGAACAAGGAAGAAACAAAGGCGAAAGAGCAACACAGCACGTTAAAGAATGTCAGGGTCGGGATCAGGGTCAGCAAAGTCAGGATTAGGGGGCATGGGTAAACTGAGCAATAATGGAGGGAAGGAAGCAGGAAAACAGATCAGAGGTGGGCGGGCGGGGTCCGGAGGAGGGAGGAGACAACGGAGAGGAGCAGTCAAGGACAGCAGCAGGAAGAGGGGGAGTAGAAAGAGGGGAGCGCACCTCAGCAAGGGCAGCAACCGAGAGTTAAGCAGGTGCCAAAGAGACCTCCATAGCAGGAACAGGGGGCACAACCACTGAAATGGGAGGGGAAGGAGCAATAGAGCCAGTAGTAGGGGCCGAGGAAAAAGGGAAGCGTTCTTATCCGCCGGGGAGGAGGAAGGAGAAGAGCCAGGCTTACGCTTCTGATTTAAAGAGACCGGTGTCCCAGCAACAATGTACCGGGCAACGGATTCCAGCGTCTCAACAGGAGAAGCTGAACGAGAGCACACACGACGGCCGTTAGGAGAGCAATGAACATCCGCCTGCACCGACAGGCGGCAGGGAGAGTCAATAGATGGAGGAGAAGGATGGGAAGGAGGATCGGAGGAAGAAGACACAGGAGACATGACAGACCGGGTAGAAAGAAGGGGAACCCCAGACAGAGGACCAGGAGGGGGACCCTTCGGGACAGAACTCAAAGGAACAGAGGAGGGGGCAGCGGGCGTATCAGGGTCCAAGGCCCGGAAACGGTTGTGAGTGAGGAAGGTGGGAAGGACGAGGAGAGGAAGAGCGCAACACGCGAGCATAAGAGATGTTAGCATAAGGCGGGAGCCGGCGAACCTGGCGCCTCGCCTCGGGAAAAGATAAACCCTCCCAGTGCTTCAAGTTGAGGACGGCAGCCTCAAGCTTGTAATAGATACAGGAACGGGAGAAGGTAGGATGGGCCTCACCGCAGTTGAGGCAGCGAGCTTGGGGGAGAAGGGCACTCCGACTTAGAGTGACCTTCACCCCCACACAAAGGACGGAGACAGTCCCAGAGCAGCGGAGAGCACCGTGCCCAAATCTCCAGCACTTGTTGCAAAGCCGAGGAGTAGGAATATACTCTTGGACAGAGCACCTGGCACCAGCAAGAATGACAGAGGATGGAAGGGTCCTACTATCAAAGGTGATCTTTACAACTCGAAGGGGTTGATGGCTACGACCACGAGGGGGACAGGTAAACGGGTCTACCTGGAGGACAGAATGGCCCTGGGCATCAAGGATATGTCGAATGTCATCGTGGCAGTCCTGCAGATCCCGAACACCGGTTGCAACATGGGGCGGAAGGAGAATAGTGCTAACACTGGCATTCAACCGAGCGTTCTTTGAGACCCGAATAGGGATCTCGCCAAGGCAGGATAAGGCAGCCAAGCGGGAAGCTGCGTCCTGACAAGGAGCAGCAACTACACATGTACCGAGACGAGTGGGGTTAAAGGTAACAAAACAACGGAATCAACGAGATGCCGATGGAGGGAGGAATCATCAGGAGGCGCAGAATCAAGAGGGAGGAGATCAAAGTATTTGGCCCATGAAGCAGGACCAAACAAGGCCTGATACGCATCAGTACAGGAAGGAAACGATCGAGTGCTTCCGTGGCGCTGACGGCGTTGAGAACCCCCAGAGAGAGAGGGCTCAAAAGGCGTAGTAGTCACACCAAGAGACTTAGCCGCACCAGGGGATGAAGTGGTCACCACTGAGGGCTGGAGGCTCGATCCAACCACAGAGGAGGGAGGGGAGCTGTGGGAAGAAGTCAGGATGGTCAAAGGAGGAGCAAGGTCGGGGCCCAACGCAGCGGGGGCTACAGAGCCTGGTCTTCCAATACAGGCCGACTCGGGGGCTTGGTCGCCTACCCCACGAGCCTGAGAGGGTACAACAGAAACATTCGTCGACATAAAGACGAAGATAAAAATTCATCCACGAATGTGCCCCCATACCCACCATGGAGCCACAATTAGAGGCAGGACACCCAACAGGAAGCTATCGCCGATCATGCCGGGGCCCCCTAGGGGTGCGTCTTGAGTATACGCCCCACAAACGCCACCTTAAGAACCGTCAGTCCGTCGAGATCTGGTTCAGCGACGAAAGGTGGATTGACAATAAAAGGTTCCCCCTCGCTTGAGACGTTGGGTACTACAGTTCTACGGGTGCAAGAGTATGCCTCCTCAAGCACCCGGGCATCAAAATAGAAGAAGTCCAAAGGAATAACCATAACAAGCAAAAGGTTGGCAGGAAATGACAAGGAGATAGAAGAAGAGTGGGGAAAAAAACGAAACAGAAGGAAAAGGAAAAGTCGTTCAGCATAATTAGAGAGGACAGCAGCAGGAGCACAAGGCCACAAAAGGACAGAGGACTGTCCCAAGGAGCATCACACTCCGGCAGCCGCCCACTAAGCCCCCCCTCACGGCGTCAACGGGCTGAACAGGGAGGGGGGTAATGACTGCAAGAGCCCTGTTTTAGCAGCTGAAATGGCTTCCTGGAGATTGATCTTTGTCCGAATCCTTTGGGTGGCGAGTATGTAGCATGCCATTTTTCAAGCTCGTCCTGGTATATATTCCAGTTGACTTATTACATTCTACCTTGGTTGTGCAGGTAGTGTAGGAGATCTTTATGTTTTATGTTTTTATAGTAGCATACTGGTCACTGGTGATCACCGGGTCTACTCCCCACTTCGCTTGATGCTTTAGAGCAGTTGAGATTAACTTTGGGAACCCTCCACACATTCAAGGAGGTTCTCCAGGGTTGAGAAGTAATCTCAGATACTTCTCGCAGAATTTTAGCCAAATGGCTCCCATCTGCATTGGCAGGCCGAGTCGCACCTACCATCCTGATTGTGTACATTACAATCACAGGTAATAATTGTATCATGCATTTCCATGACAAGCACTTCCTCTGCTAGTTTACATCTAGGGGCTTGTAGACGTTATATATGAGGAGCTCAATATTAGCCATATTCACTGTTACTGCTAATATACCACTACTCATCCCTTCACGAAACTATTTTCTTGCTCTTATGATGTTACTTGAGGATCATTAACCCTTCGTCTCCCCTGTTCATGAGGCATAATTATTGGAGATATCCAGCTAATCTGAAGGATTTCGTGGCTGGATATAGTTTCTTATAAAACGATTATTTCTGCTTTTGTACCGATTGCAGCTTCCTGAAGAGTGATCGTTTTTATTTCCAAGATCTTGTACGTTTCAATGAATTCGTAATGGAGACAACGGTTTCTGTTGGCGTTGCCTTTCCTATTAAAACTCCTCTTGGGAATCAACAACCATATTCTCCACATCGCTAGTAATGTAACTGCAAATTTGACTGAATCGATTGTTCATGTCTCTTGTATTACAAGATATCGTTGATTTTGATTTGCCACTGTTTCCTTCAGCTGCTTTTGCCGATCTTGGTCTGATGTGACTACCCGACTTATTGGTAGGCTGTATGTGTATATGTGTTTGTCCGCTTGTGCTCTGTCTTGTACTGTTTCTTGTGTAACTGTTGTCTGCTGCACGATCTTCGCCATTATTACGCAAGCGATTGCACGAGTCTTGTTGCGAGGCATTCTGCGTCAACTGTAAGCAATTGGTTATGGTCTTTGCCATGATCTTCAATGGTTTTCAGCTGGACCTCCGTAAAACTGTAAATCTGTTTCGTTGACTCCGAAAGTGATCGTATTTTGTTTCCCATGTGTTTCTGCAGTGGGTTTGTGCATTTTCTGATTTGGAGTTGCTCGAGTTGTGTAATGAATTGGGTTCTATGAGCGTTGGCATCTATTGTAACCGTGCACGAGTGTGCCAGACGATGTTGGTGCATGTACTGCTTAACCTGACCTGAGCTGTCTGCACCTTTTCTTTCCGTGTGGTTATTCTTCAAGAATGATATTTCCTCCTCAACTTGGACATTTGGTTGTTATGGTCTGGTTTGCCTTGCTCTTGGCTGTACAGTTTATGGTTGGATGCCACAGGCTGTACTCACACTTCATCTCTCCTCAACCCGTCTTCGCAAATTCGTATAGTCAATATTGACTTATTAAATACGTGCATAGGTGATATACTAATAATAGTTTACCTTGAAAAGCTTCATAGAAAACACCGACCTTACCTAACCTTGTTAGTATGTTAAGATAAGCATCTTATTGCTTCGTAATTACAATTATTACTTAACCTATACCTATAATAGGTTAAGTAATTGTAATTACGAAGCTATAAGATGCTTATCTTAACATACTAACAAGGTTAGGTAAGGTCGGTGTTTTCTATGAAGCTTTTCAAGGTAAACTATTATGTTTAGTAAATCACCTATGCACGTATTTAATAAGTCAACATTGACTATACGAATTTGCGAGGACGGGTTGCTCTCCTGCCCGGTGCAGTGTGTTTGATGGAGGTCGTATTTATGAAACCTGAAGCAGAACAGGGGTTCTGGGACGTATGGTCTTTGTTAATATATTCCCTAATTTCCAAGTCTGAATGTTTCTAGCACATGTCCCTTAAGAGTCACCAGAACTGAAGTGTCACTGCTTTGTCTTTTTGTGCGGCACAGTTTTGCATTCAAGATGTGCATGTGTTCTAGTATTGAATCTAGAGGAAATTCGACTGGATATCCCAACACCACGAATCTTGTGCTTTGAAGGATCCAGCTTTTCGAAGCGTTCAGGTTTTCCTTGCAGGAATGTTACCGTTTCTAGGTAATTTGCAGTCATTTTGTCTGGATGTGTCATTATAATTTGTCCTTTCAGGTTGACAGTGATGGAAAGTTTGAGCTCCGGTTGCGTCTTTTTCCATTTCCGTTACTTCGCCATATGTTGTAGGAAAGTTGTCTATCTGCATTATGGGTTTTAGGATTTTGCAATTCTAAGTCTGCAATTTGGGAAGACGTGCAGAGTGACACTGGCTAGTGTGTGACTGGTGCTGTCTTCTCTAGTTACATTATGTCTGGATACTTGCTGGTACTTCTACCATCATGAACCTCGACAGCAGTTCTCTTCTCTACTTCTTGTAACTCTTAACTGTCCCGCCTCGTTGTCTGAAAACTGATTTCATTTCCCCTTTCTCCTCGACTTCATTTTGAAGTCTCCCTGTAGTGAGGGCCGATTCACATTCCAACCTAACGCCTGAGAAACTCCTAGGTCTGGATAAATTTATTTCTCTTCAACGGAGGTCGTAAAATGATTTTCCCAAGTGGAATCAGGGATACCCAACACCTAGTTGAGCAGTTGGGTCTACCTAAGACTGTCAAGATCAGTACACCATTTAAGGTGTCATTGTGGCACTGCCCACAGGGTATCGACCTGCTCAGTGATACGACCCTTACACAAAAAAATAATAGGTCATTGGGAGCCGGGCGACCAGAACACTGTGGTTACAGTGTGGGTCGCCTGCGTACTGGGATGTGTGCAAATCTAGCTAGGTGGATGTTACCAATCGTACGTCACGGCTCGAAACCCTGAACAGCAGCAAGAAACTAGTAGTCTAGGGACATGACTAATTGCTGTAATCTAGAGCGGGTCACCAGTTTAACCACATGATTGGCACAGGCAAAGAATTAAAGTATTTCACCCATAGGACGGACAAAAAATACATATACAAATTTAATAGTATATTAACAAGATTATTCTCAATATTATATAAATTACAGATGGACCAGATCACTTACAAAGCAAAATCAAAAGTACTGTCTCTCCTATAATATAATATCTTATGGCAAAACACAAATGTTAACAGACTTATCTCCAAAGATGTTATCCCTCCTGGTCCATGCTAGCTACTGACTACTTTATCAGCGGGAGTCAAAAACATTACTTCCGCCCCGCGAAAAATGTCCAAACTTAGAGTATTAATTTAATTTACATGGAGCAATATAATGTGACAAGAGTAATCTTAAACTAACTTAATTAATGCTCAGATTAACATGCATAACAGAGATACTGTAATTATTAATACATGCAGTAATTAAAAGAAAACAACAGAGGGAAATTTGGGCAACAGCCACCAGCAACCAGGACTAACTCTCTCATGGGGAGTTGCCTCCTAATGTTCAAACAATTACAGATTCACATAATGTTACCCACTTATGTTCATACAAAACCACTTTTCCCACGAAATCAGCCGTGAGCAAACAGAAAATATATAACTGTTCCCACGGTGGGTAAAGTTGGGCCTATTCCAACATATAATATATAACTCACACCAGCAATGAAATATATAACAATAAATCACATGCAAGTGATTAAATGTATATGTAATGAAATATACAATCATATTACACGCACTGCATATATAAGTACAACTTAATTTATTCAATTATGTATCATATAAAGGTACGTAACAGTGGACAACAGATCGTCTACAATGGTATTTATCTAAGAATTGCAAAAGAAATCTGCAACATTCCTTCCAAACAATATTGTGGCATGTACTCCTGGCAGTTGGACACACGAATACAGTCAACATGTTACATCAACAGCTCTGAGTCTGGGTATTGATGGGTTGTTCCTCACAGAACTGCGAGGATTTGAGCTGATGGTTGCTCAGAATCTGAAGTTTTCCAGAGAACAAACCCGTGTGCTGCCTGCTGTACCAGTGACGCCGGCGGCGAGTCTCATGGCTGGTGATCGACTCATCCTTGTAATGTAGGTCATTATGAGCTTTCGCCACAGCCAATAGTTCATAGTTACGACTACCTCTCGCCTGACGCTTCACTACTCTTAATTTTTATTATATCTTCGTTCAATTCTTAATGGATAGACCAAGCCATTATGTAATATTTTTATTAGCGTCTTTGCCCTCACACGTACTAAACATATTTGATTCCTCCCAATTATTAAAGATTCTAGAAAACACTCCTAGTGGACACACCCACACATGCAGTCAACATGTAACAACAGCTGTGGAAATCCCTATTCTCGTATCAATGGAGAGTGCCACAAGCCCAGAATGTTACGTCTGAGAACATCTAATACGAGAACATTAAGTCCAACAGATACTATGCATGGATTGTCCACAAGAGCAGCGAGGGCAGCAAAGTACCATATTCTTGCACATGTCCCCGACTGTGTACGCCACCAGCAATCTCTAGCAGCTTCAAGCCTCAGTACTTCAAGTACAAACGTTACCATCATCCTCCTCCTGGTGGTTCCTGAACCTCGGGCAGCTGGAAGTGCTTGACCGCAGTGGCCACCCATCTGTGGTCACAGCCACCATTGTGTAAATCAGGACACCTAGATGTGAATTTGATTTTCATATACTTACTATTTGTGTTTAAGTGTTTTCACTGTGACTTGTCCATGAATCATTGTCCACATCGATTTGCCTGTCAGTGCCTTAACAGGGGAAGGCCGAGTCTTGGAGACGAAGATTACCTGACCAATCCCTGGCGTGTCCTTCACTGGGCGAGTTGTCCTCAGGAGAGTCGGTAAGTATAGCGGAAATATCCCATCTAATAACGCACATTTTAACTGTCGAGGTCATTAAAATTTCTTTGTTATGCATCGTTGGTATCAGTATCTTTAACTTTTGTAAATCGTTGAAATTTGGGGAGACAAGCCATGTTGGTGAGGCAAGTCAAAGTGTTAAGAAAAGGTTCCCCTCGAGAGGATTGAGTACCCATCCAGTTGGATTGATATGTACCTCTCTGATACATAGAGCACTCACACTAACCTGATGTATCAATGAGAAAATCCGTAGGAGACGTGATGAGAATTCGAACCTGTGCGCCGGGCATTCCCAGGCACTCGCCCCAGACAACAAGGCGACGACATTTTAAAAACACGCCTGGGGCAGGTTTCTGGGACTGTCCAGCGCATAGGCTGCGCTGGACAGCACAATTACCTTCGAGTACGTATCAGTGACATTGTAAACGACCTACATCGTAGGTTAAAAGCCAAATCACTGAAAATACTTACTAGTAAGAATATTGGTATGAATGTTAAATATGCTAGACTATTTAACATGTTTGTTAGATCCCTAGTTGATTATCATGCCTTGCACTTGGCTTCCCCGCCTCTGTTTTGTACAAAGTAGAAGTAATACAGAATGAGGCCACGAGGGTAATTCTTTGTGCCCAAGATGCACAAGAATCATCAAAATGAGGAAATAACTGAAGCTTCTAACCATACTAAAGAGAATCGTTCAAGTCAACACGACCTTTTCCCTTCAGATCATGAGACACCATCTCCAGCATTGCTCGGAGAAAAATTATTATGTGCCATTAACACACAAAGTGGTGTTAATGCATACCAACATACCAACTCACATAACTCACTCCTTGAGTGCTAAATGACCTAATAAAAATGCATTAAATCTCATGAAACTGAACATTCCTTTTAAATGCAATATTCTGTCACTGATATCCCTCTTCATCTGTAAACCACAATTCAGGTACCATATACACCCGCCACTAAGGTTAATTAGAATCCTGCTCTTTCCAAAGCCGTCACACTTTAAATAATTGACTCAATTTTGAAGATCCCACGAGAACTGTCCACATCGATATCACAGTCCAGTCATCTACAGGACGGGCTGCAGTAGCATGCAGGTCTTACAGGAACAATACTCCACACAGACTATCAGTGTCAGGTTAAACATCTGGCTGACCTCTTACAAACAACTAGCAGCACTACAAATAGCTACCAGTACATTTAACGTCACAGGACGAGGAATAATTGTGCTTCAAAGTCTATCTTGAAAAAGTTTCATGCGCGACCGACAGTAAGAGCTTTATGATTGAACTTTTAAATAACCTGTTCACTGCACAGTATAAAGGGATTGGAATTTCCTGTATGTATACCATATCACATATAACCCACCATAATGACAAACATCGGAGCCAAATTTGCGTGTATGAACGATGAAGGCGAGTTAAACCTAGGTGCTGCCCCCCCCCCATCTCTAGTTAAAAGTATTGTTCCTAACACTCAGGTCTAATAGAGACATTACCGACTCCCAACGGCCTGAAAGCACCGGTATAAAAACCTGTGATTTGTTTAGATCCGAAACCTTTTTTTATAGGCAGCACAAAACGTCTACCAGACACTATGGAAAATAAATCTCGCCCAACCGACCTGCACAAGAAGACCTTAACATACTGAGAAGCTGCACATTAACTACACAATATATCAAGGCAATACTTGTCAGTAGACTCTGTAAAACCAATCGACACACTGGCTTGACTAAAAGAAAATACAAATTACGAGATTGCCTTCCACTTCCGACAAAAATTTCTTTGACAACCACAAAATGAAAGTAAGATTCCTCCAATACCACACTGACTACTTGGTCCGTAATGCTGAGTGCCACAAGGCTATACTCACGCCAACATTACACCACACACTACAGAGGGAAGGAAGAGGGAGGAGTGGCGGCCCTGCTGATAAAGGTCTGGAGTTTTAAGGATATGGATAACCCGGGCTGCGAGAAGTTCAGATATTACATAACAGGCACCATGACGATGGGAGGACTAAAGATAGTAGCTGCGATATATATAACTTCTATTAAATGGCAAAAACCCAGGCAAGACCTACTATATTTGTCAAACACCTACTTTTAACTGAAAGGGCAGACTCTGTCGCCTGTTAGAAATCGATCCCAACTTCAATGATGGCGACTTCAACCATGGATAGATGCAAGAACCGTATTGTGGTGTAACGTGAGCTAAGCTATTGGACATTGTAACAAGAAATCTTTCAAGCCAACATGTCAGGGGACCCACAAGACAAGAGGTAATGATGAACCTGCTTGACTTTACCAAATTTACTCGACTCGAATTCACTAAACGATTCACATATATGGAAATGAGTGATCACTGTATTTACATTTGAATATATAGTGGTAGTAGGGATAACTTATGGAAGGGACCAGAAAGCCAAAGCCTGGCATACCGAAAGAAATTACAAGGAAACAAAATTGATAATATAAATACCATAGGTAGTAAATCTCAAGGATAAAGGCTGCACAGACATGAACGACTACATCACCCATTAGAATAAGGAGATGCCACAAGTTTGTCCTGATATGAGAATGGAATTTCACGACTGTGTTAAGTTGTGCGAGTGAGTATGACCAGATGTATATCAGCGTGGAAACTCCAGGAGTGCATATCCATCCGTGCACTTCCCTGTGTCCTCTGGTCTGGGACAAAGGTCTGCCTTGCTGGGTATCTATGGGCAACCCTCGGGCTGGGATGGCCAAGGATATTGCCAGAGTCGTTACAATGCATTTATCACCAGGGTTGATTATACAAATCAGTGGAACTCTGTGGTTCCAGTCAGAGATATAACTTAAAGGGTTAGTTTCGTGCTCCCAGGCCAGAAGGGTTCATTTATGCATGTCTCGTAACCTCCCTCGGTGCTTTTCCATGACATGAAACAAAGATTACTTGTGTATGGAATTTTTATTGATTTAGGCATTTGTTTGACTCCTATTTGTTTATTCGTTCACAAGGTCATTGGACAAAGGGAAACTAGACCAAATGATGTTCGTTTTCAGACAGGGGCAACCCGGCCAATACCGTGCAGCAAGCACCGAATTGACAGAACACATCAATGGCATCAACTGAGAGAAAACGTGAAGCCAGGGAGTCTTCTAACCTTGTCTATATGTGGTGATAAAACTAGTACTCCAAGCAGATCTAGATAAATTATGGACTGACGAAGTATTTCAAGTAGTACCCAGTCCGTACTCCTAACTCTTCCATAAGGCACCCAGGATACAGAAGGAAATGTATACATGTCGAATGAAAGCATAAGAGGTCAATTTAAAGTGAGATGGCGAACAGACCGGAGAACGACAGGTCCAAAGAGGCTAAGAGGAGGAGACGCCTGGTCACCAAGGCCAGTTCCACAACAAAGTGGCTATGGCTATAACTGATCATGGAATGACCTGCGGGTATTTGGTAACAGGGGCCTACCTTCCCCCCCCCCCCCCAGAGCAGGCCATGGTACAACCCCAAAAATAGAAACCAGGACAATTGATTGATCACAATTTGAGACAACCAAAGGAACGATCGCCAGGTGTAACATTGGCCTCGTAGAGGACCAATAGATTTTGAAGGAGGACACTATGGACGAGGCAATTAGAAGAGTTAGAAGAGGGCTATAGAAGAGACGATGAATACGGGTACAACTGAAAAAAATGGTACAAGAACAAAAAGAGGCAAGTCCCATATAAAAGATTTAGTTCCGTCGAATATTCTCAGTTGAAAGTGTTACGACCTAGATGGTCTAGGTGATAATAATCAAGCCATTTGGGGCACTCCTTAAGCTACTGCCCGAGACTGAAGTAATTGGCGGGAAACACTGGCGGGTGGCACCGGCACTGCAGCAGAAAATTCGTGTTAATTTCGTCCCCACTCAACACTGCATGGCCTAACTGCTGCCCAGCATGAGTTAAGTGCATGGAGACTTAATATGCCATAACTCACAGCGAACCTCAACAGTAATCAACCAAAATTAACCAATCTTCGCCTGCCTATCGACGAACGTTCTGCCAAACGTTCGCTATGCGCATAACCCCACTACAATTCTCCAAGTATCTACCTCTGGAAACATTACCAATCGCCGAAAACATGCCCAAACATAGCAACAAGCAAGGTAGGGGTGCCTCTCGCTCTTTATTCAGCGAGAGGCACCCCTATTTGCCTCTCGCTCTTTATTCAGCGAGAGGCCCCCCTATTAAATTATGTATGTTGTTCCCACACATAATTTAATATACAATAAAACGCAATGTATATTAGGCATACATTACGTAATTATTTTTTTGGCGATTATTTGTGTTTGTAGTACAGTAGTGAAGCCTTTACAGACTTCCTATTCGAGAAGCGGATGTCAGTGAAGTACTGTTGGAGGATAGTACTTGCATCGGCCAGACCGCCCTCGTCAATAAAGAAGAAATGATTGTTAATCCAGCCAACGAACCACTTGTTTATAAACGAAAAACCGGTTTACACAAAACGTGTCCTCTGTTCATTCCATCCAGTGGTCGACCCTAAAGACTCGTTCATATATTTAAACATGCTGTTCATTCAAAAGAAGAATTCTCGTATATAAATTAATATTGTTGTATATTAGTATTGTTACGGTGCCCTGTCCTATTTCTTCCCCAATGCCAGTGTTAAGAGTTATATCCACTAACCTTGCAAGTTCCCTGAGATGCAGGGAGTATATTCATATAAGAGGCTACAGAATATATAACATTTATGGAGAAATTAGCATTTATAAGTTTGGCAGGTAAAGGTGGTTGCGCCCCTTATGCATACAAAATGGGGGCACCCTGCTTAAAAGCGCACCATTTTCGTGAGGACACCAGCAGGCTGGTGATTGGCTGGGCGAGGTCACGTGACCAGACTGACCAATCAGAGCCTGCCGTGACTTCACCGAGAAACTCAAACCAGGTCAGAGACCGGGCCCTTGGGACGTTGATCCTAGGAACCTTTGAAAGAAAGTAACCGCAAGGCAACGTAATCCTTCCCAGGGGCCATAGATTTTCCAACATTAATTGTCGTTAATACTTCATCCCGAAAGTTACAGCTGGTTCCACAGATCGTCATTAAGGAGAGAACGTTATCTAGAAACGTACAGATTGATAAATGGTTGGCAACATCCCTTACAGTTAATACCTTTGTCTGGAAGACGATGATTGACAAGGAGCGGTAGTGTGAAGTGGCTGTTAGATCAGTGAGATTCTTTACCAACTCATTACCATATCGCTTCTTGCTCTTCTGATAAATATGTTGCAAGGCATTTATTTTCAATGTACTCTGATCCCCCCAATAAGCTATATTTCACATTTCTCAGACCAATCCTAAATCATTTTGAAAGGATGAATTGACTTAAATAGATGAAGCAGATCAGTATAGCCTTCACACTGTCTTATAAAAATTCACTCTTGGAATGGTCAAAAGTAAGTAATTATCAAAAGAAGGCACCAAACCGGGAAGGCTATGTAGCACCATCAAATGTGCGGAATAATCAGAGGGCGCTAAATATCACCAAGGATGCCAATACGAGAACAAAAACGCATAATGCGAATGATATCAAAAGTATCCAAGTCGCCAAGAATTCTATCGAGGGACAAGTGACTGCGAGGGGCGATCGGAAAGCAAGACACACGCTCGTCCCGGAAGTCAGGACATTCAAGAAGGACATGCACGACCGTAAGAGGGACAATGCAATTAGGACAATAAGGAGCAGGGCGGCGCTCCATCAAGTGACCATGGGTTAAGCGAGTATGGCCTATACGCAACCTCGCCAGAGCAGTTTCCCACCGCCGGTTACGGTGGTAGGAGAATGGCCACGAGGAAACAACATTTAAGAATACGGAGTTTGTTACCAGTAACAGACGACCAAGAAGCCGGCCAACGGATAAGGATGGAGGAATGGATAACCGGGTAAAAGTCGGAATATGGAATACCTTTACGAGAGACGGGACAAGAGCGGACAGCATCCTTGGCGGCAGCGTCCGCACGCTCATTTAAACACACACCAATATGGCTGGGAACCCAACAAAACTCAACCAACTTAAACCTACTGTGAACAAGAAACAGCCCATGTTGGATCTCGACAACTACTGGATGAACTGGATTAAAGGACCCGAAAGCCATGATGGCACTACGAGAGTCAACAACAACCACAAAGGTAGACCGACAACGAGAAAGCAGGAGACGAAGAGCAGAGAGAATAGCATAAAGCTCCGCTGTAAAGATCCTAGTCTCCGGAGGTAAGCGACATGTAAGTGCGATCAGCAAAAACAACAGTAGCCAACACCGTCCGCAGACTTAGACCCATCAGTGAAGACAGAAACGGAGCGGGAGTGAGAAGAAAAGTGCTCAAGGAAAAGGCGTTTTAGAACCGTAGGAGGGGTAAAAGCTTTAGTGACGCAGGTCAAGGACGTACAAAACTGCGGAAGGGGGACTCTCAACGGGTAAAGAAGGAACAACACGGGGAGAAACATTAGAAACATGAACGGAAAGAATCCTGTAAAGCGAGATAACCGGACAGAAAGAGGGAGGTGGTGAAGATGAACAGGAACCGTAGGAGGGGTAAAAGAAAGCACGACAGAGGTGAGAGGAAGGATGTTGCAAGGACCGCGCAAGATAGCGAAGACAGTAGCGATCACGGCAGTCCTGGAGAGACAGGAAGCCAGTGTCAACATACAAGCTAAGGACGGGAGTCGACCGGAAGGCACCAGAACTGAGGCGCAGCCCAGTATGGTGCAAAGCATCAAGACGGCAAAGAGCAGAAGGAGAAGCAGAAGAGTAAGCAGGGCAACCATAATCGAGCTTAGACAGGACTAGAGAGGAATGCAAAGCAAGGGGAGTGCGCCTATCCGCTCCCCAAGAAGTATGGGACAATACTCGAAGGAGGGTAAGGGCCTTAGAGCACTCAACACAGAGGTAAGAGATATGGGGAGACCAAGACAAACGAGTGTCAAGGAATAACCCCAAAAGCTTTGCGGAATCTTTGTACTCAAGGACAGAGTGAATGACCCGTTTCCGAGTAAAAGACATGACAAGTCTTAGAAGTAGAGAACTTGAAGCCATGATCGGTGGCCCAAGACGACACGGCATTACTCGCAAGTTGAAGCCGGTGCTGAAGGAGAGGCGAATCATCACCCTGATAGCAAAGGGTAAGATCATCGACAGAGAGCGGAGAAGACACCTGAAGGAAGAGAGGAAAGAAGACCATTGAGGGCAGCCAGAAAGAGTAGTGCTCAGAACGCTACCCTGGGGCACACCTTTGTATTGCTGAAAAGAGGCAGAGAGAGCAGTACCAAGGCGCACCCGAAAGGAACGACGAGAGAGGAAGCTGCGGAGAAAGAGGGAGATGACCACGAAGGCCAAAAGAATGAAGCTGGGATAGAATATGATATCGCCAAGTGGTGTCTTAAGCCTTTTCCAGGTCAAAAAGGACGGCAACAACGGAGGTCCTCGCAGCAAAAGCAGTACGAATAGAGACCTCCAAGTTCACCAGGACATCTGTCGTGCTGCGACACTTGCGGAAACCAAATTGAGAAGGGGAGAGGAGGTGATGGTGTTCCAGGAACCACATCAGACGAACGTTAACCATACGTTCAAAAAGTTTGGAGACAACTTGTGAGGGCAATAGGGCGAAAGTCCTTAGGGGAAGTACCCAGAGACCCTGGTTTGCGAACAGGGAGGACAACGGCATCGAGCCAGTCCTCAGGGACTGACGACGACTCCCAGATCCAATTATACAGACTCAGTAAATACTGAGACGTGCACGGAGGGAGATGGCGAAGCATCTCATAATGAATACCATCGGAGCCCGCCGGCGTAGAACAGCAGAGGGCCAGGGCAGAACGAAGTTCAGAGAGAGAGAAGGGATCATTATAGGAAAGTCGAAGACGAGTGTAGAAATCTAAAGGACGAGACTCGAGGACAGGTTTACGAAGAAGGAAAGATTGGGGAAGATGAAGACCAGAGCTAACCGCAGAAAAGTGAGAACCCAGTTCGGTAGCAAGCTGCAACGGGTGCACCACAAGAGTACCACGGAGGTGAAAGACCGGGGAAACATCGGGAACGAACTTACCCGCTATCTTGAGGATACGCTTCCAGATCTGTGGCAGGGAAGTTTCGGACGTAATTGTGGAGACATAAGCAGCCCAACATTCACGTTTAGCCATACAGATGGCCCTACGGGCCACCACACTCGCTTTCCGAAAGAAAAGAAAAGAATCGGTCGTCTGCCGACGGCGGTGCCTCTTCCAGGCTGCACGCTTACAGCAAACAGCCCGAGCACAGTCCGCATTCCACCAGGGAACGCACTTCCGTGGACCCCGAGAGGAAGAGCGAGGAATAGAGCGGAGGGCAGCATCGAAGACAGTGTCATGAAAAAGGAGGAGAGCTCGAGGGAGAGGCAGAAGAGAGGAGGAGAGAGCAGCACTGAGGGTAAATAGGTAATAGTCTGCTTTAGCAAACTGCCACCTAGGAAATGGGAGGGAAGGGCGAAAAGAGAAAAAGGAAACAAGGATAGGGAAATGATCACTGCCATGGAGGTCATCAAGAACCTGCCACGTGAAATCTAAGTAAAGAGAAGAAGAGCAGAGAGAAAGATCAAGACAGGAAAGGGTGCGAGTCCGAGAGTCCAAATGAGTGGGCTCACCAGAATTCAGAAGACAGAGGGAAGAAGAGGGAGAAACGGCTCAAGAAGGCGTATTCGTCAGAACGTCACCCCAAAGAGAATGACGACAATTGAAGTCACCCAGCAGGAGCACAGGCTCCGGCAAGGAGTCCAAGAGGTGTTTCAAATCAGGAAGAGAAAGCGGGACACTCAGGGGGAGATAAATGGAACAAACTGTGTACCATTTTCCCACAAAGATACGAGCAGCAGAACAATGGAGAGGCAAAGGAAAAAGTAAAGGAACAAAGGGAACATCAGCGCGAATCAAGAGAGCAGAAGAATTAGGAGCCCCAGCAATGGCTGGGGGGGGGGAGAGAAAGGAATAGCCACGAAAACGACCAGGACGAGCACCAAGCATCGGCTCCTGGAGACAGACACAAAGGGGCGAAAACCGTGAAATCAGAAGTTGGAGTTCGAGGAAATTGGCGTAATAACCTCGAACGTTCCATTGAAGAAGAGACATCGACGAGAAGAGAAAGGACAACAACAGAGAACAAGGAAGAAACAAAGGCGAAAGAGCAACACAGCACGTTAAAGAATATCAGGGTCGGGATCAGGGTCAGCAAAGTCAGGGTTAGGGGGCATGGGTAAACTGAGCAAAGACGGAGGGAAAGAAGCGGGAGAACAGACCAGGGGTGGGCGGGCGGGGTCCGGAGGAGGAGGAGGAGACAACGGAGAGGAGCAGTCAAGGACAGCAGCAGGAAGAGGAGGAGTAGAAAGAGGGAAGCGCACCTCAGCAAGAGCAGCAACCGAAAGGGAAGCAGGGGCCAAAGAAACCTCCATAGCAGGAACAGGGGTGCAACCACTGAAATGGGAGGGGAAGGAGCAACAGAGCCAGAAGGAGGGGCTGAGGAAGAAAGCGAAGCCTTCTTACCCGCCGGGGAGGAGGAAGGAGAGGGGCCAGGCTTACGCTTCTGACTTAAAGAGACCGGTGTCCCAGCAACAACGTACCGGGCAACGGATTCCAGTGTCTCAACAGGAGAAGCTGAACGAGAGCACACACGACGGCCGTTAGGAGAGCGATGGACATCCGCCTGCACTGACAGGCGGCGGGGAGAGTCAATAGATGGAGGAAAAGAAAGGGAAGGAGGATCGGAGGGAGACGAGGAAGAAGACACAGGAGACATGACAGACCGGGTAGAAAGAAGGGGAACCCCAGACAGAGGACCAGGAGGGGGACCCTTCGGGACAGAACTCAAAGGAACAGAGGAGGGGGCAGTGGGCGTATCAGGGTCCAAGGCCCGGAAACGGTTGTGAGTCTGAGGAAGAAGGGAAGGACGAGGAGAGGAAGAGCGCAACACGCGAGCATAAGAGACGTTAGCATAAGGCGGGAGCCGGCGAACCTGGCGCCTCGCCTCAGGAAAAGATAAACGCTCCCGGTGCTTCAAGTTGAGGACGGCTGCCTCAAGCTTGTAATGGATACAGGCACGGGAGAAGGTAGGATGGGCCTCACCGCAGTTGAGGCAGCGAGCTTGGGGAGAAGTGCACTCCGACTTAGAGTGACCTTCACCCCCACACAAAGGACAGAGACAGTCCCAGAGCAGCGGATGGCACCATGCCCAAACCTCCAGCATTTGTTACAAAGCCAGGGAGAAGGAATATACTCCTGGACAGAGCACCTGGCACCAGCAAGAATGACAGAGGATGGAAGGGTCCTACCATCAAAGGTGATCTTCACAACACGAAGGGGTTGACGGCGACGACCACGAGGGGGACGAGTAAACGAGTCAACCTGGAGGACAGAATGGCCTTGGGCATCAAGGATATGCCGAATATCATCGTGGCAATCCTGCAGATTCCGAACACCGGTTGCAACATGGGGCGGGAGGAGAATAGTGCCAACACTGGCATTCATCCAAACGTTCTTGGAGACCCGAACAGGGATCTCGCCAAGGCAAGATAAGGCAGCCAAGCGGGAAGCTGCATCCTGAGAAGGAGCAGCAACAACACGTGTACCGAGACGAGTGGGGTTGAAGGTAACGGACGCATCCACGGAATCAACAAGATGCCGATGGAGGGAGAAATCGTCAGGAGGCGCAGAATCAAGAGGGAGGAGATCAAAGTATTTGGCCCAGGAAGCGGGACCAAACAAGGCCTGATACGCATCAGTACGGGAAGGAATCGAGCGAGTGCGGCCGAAGCGCGAACGGCGTTGAGAACCCCCAGAGAGAGAGGGGTCAAAAGGCGCAGTAGTCACAATGAGAGACTTAGCCGCACCTGGGGACGAAGTAGTCACCACTGGGGGCTGGAGGCTCGACCCAACCACAGAGGAGGGAGGGGAGCTGGGGAAGAAGTCAGGATAGTCAAAGGAGGAGCAAGGTCGGGGCCCAACGCAGCGGAGCTACAGAGCCGGGTCTTCCAATACAGGCCGACTCGGGGCTTGGTCGCCCACCCCACGAGCCTGAGAGGGTACAACAGAAACATTCATCGACATATATACGAGGAAAAGGAATTCATCCACGAATGTGCCCCCATACCCACCATGGAGCCACAATTAGAGGCAGGACACCCAACAGGAAGCTATCGCCGATCATGCCGGGGCCCCTAGGGGTGCGTCGTGAGTATACGCCCCACAAACGCCACTTAAGAACCGTCAGTCCGTCGAGATCGGGTTCAGCGACGAAAGGGGGATTGACAATAAAAGGTTCCCCTCGCTCTCACGTTGGGTACTACAGTTCTACGGGTGCAAGAGTATGCCTCCTCAAGCACCCGGGCGTCAAAATAGAAGAAGTCCAAAGAAAGATCCAAAACAAGCAAAAGGTCGGCAGGAAACGACAAGCAGATAGGAGAAGAGGGGGAGAAAAACGAAACAGAAGGAAAAGGAAGGAAAAGGTGCTCAGCATAATTGGAGAGGACGGCAGCAGGAGCACAAGGCTAGAAAAGGACAGAGGACTGCCCCAAAGAGCATCACACTCCGGCAGCCGCCCACTAAGCCCCCCTCACAGCATCAACGAGCTGAGCGGGGAGGGGGGTGGTTATATACAAGGATAGGCTTATCTGACTGTACGGCCAGAGAAAACCATTAAATAGCAGGAACGGTCGCAGCATACACCTGCCCCTCCAGTCAAGATGACGTCCACCTCTCTTGCATCAACGCCCCTTAATACTCTATTCTTTACATTTGCAATCAAACTCACTACGCAGTTCACATTATTTCTGACAACCTCCAGCTGAGAAGGCACTACTTTACTGAGCGGAGTATTAATGGTGACTCGTGGCCTCT
>WNGS01005313.1:16447-27068 GCA_020271785.1 Procambarus virginalis | reverse complement strand
GCAACCTTCGCCACAAGAATGCTCTAGAGAGTTTAGTCCTAATTGCCCACATATGTCTTACGACATGGGCTTAATTTTGAGGGAGTTTGCCATGGGTTTCAATATAGAGCAATATCCGCATGAGGCAGGGGACTAAATATCTAAGGTGGAAATAGGCAACCTTAAATTTCTTTATTCACTGACTTTTATTACGGGCAGTCTTTCGTCCCTAGCAAAGACCCACATTGATTCAGCCAGCCCCTTAACATTACCTCCTCACTCAATGATAGAAGGTTTACCCGAAGAGAGTCATACCTACTCTTAGGGGAAAACAGTTTTTTCCCCTTAAATGAGCTAAATGCCCCCAAAATCACTTCTTAATGAGCAAACTCCCCCTATTGAAATGTTTTACAGCTCCCCTAACACAATCAACCATCACCTTGGAGGAATATAGACATTCTAAATTAGTATGGGACGCAACAGGATGTAACTCCTTAAAGGATTACCTTCTAGTTTATTTGAGGTGTGATGTAGGCTTACTAGCTGACATTTTTACTCACCATAGGGTAATTCTAAATGATATCTATTGTTTAGAATTCTCATTCCTGTACGCCTCCCTCCCAGGCTACTCCTACGACTGCTTCTTGAAAAGCAGCAAAATATCATTGGAGTTAAGTGCAGATGTCACGTTACACAATCTCTTGTCACAAAACATAGGGGGTTTTACAACTGCAGTTAGGAGTTACGTCAGAGCTAACAACCACTATGTCAACCCATCTTTTAACCCTCAGGAGGATAGTTCTTCTTTCTTACTATATTTAGATTACAACTCTCTTTACGGGAGTTGTATGACTAAGAAATTACCCTATGGGGGTCTAAGAAGGTTGTCATCTGATGAGATGAACTCCTTCATTAGTGAAGGGAAGATAATGACAGAACAGCCATTCTCTTCTAACAAAGGGTACTGGCTCTTAATTGACACCAAACACATAAGACCTGAAATAGCTAGACTAACAGATGATCTACCCCTTTGTTTACACCATAGGGGGATAAGTATGGAGGATATCTCACCATTTAGTAAGGGACTTCTGGAAACTAATAACATTACAAAGCTCCCTAAAAAAATATTAAGCTGGTTGGGGATCATCTCCCCAAAAAACATTATTTCATCTCTACACCTCTTACAGCTATTTATTGAGATAGGACTTGAAGTAGAGACTATACACGCCACTTACGAGTTCCACCAGTCAGATTTTATGGCAGAATTTGTTAACACCAACGTTAACAATAAAAATGCCTCCACTAGTAACGATAGGAAACACTATTTAAATTACTAACAAATAGTGTTTTTGGTAAAACACTATTGAACCCAGCCCGTTATGCCATTGACACCAAACTAGTGACTTCTGCTAGGGCATTTTTACGTGAGGTGAAGAATCCTCGCTTTAAACGTATGGTGCATTTAGGTGACAATAAATTATTGTCCGTCAGTTCCAGACCATTCATTAAAATTACTCACCCTAATTACATTGGGTTCCAGATTCTTGAGCTAGCAAAATACAGTATGTACTATTTTGGTACAGGGTACTTAAGAAGCACTATACAGATAGGACAGCACTGATATACAGCGATACCGATAGTTTCATCTTCAGTTTAATGACTGAAGATGTCTTTATCGAGATGGGGAAAGAACCCCTTAAATCATGGATGGACACAAGTAATTTTCCTGAAACTCACTCCTTATATGATCCTACTAAGAAGGGTGTTCTAGGACTTTTAAAGTCAGAGGTTTCAGACAGACACATCCTTGAAGTTGTAGCTCTCAAGCCCAAAATGTATAGTTTGCTGTTGCATGACAATTCAAATTCCATTACGGCTAAGGGTATCCCCCGTGCTGTGCAAAGATCTTTAACACATAACCATTTTAAAGAGACCCTACACAGTAATGGAGTAGTAAATACTTTCCAATATTCCCAAATTAGGAATGTAGAAGGGCAAATTGTCTCCACCCATAATTCTAAGCGAGGTTTGAGTGCATTTGATGATAAACGCTATTACCTAAATAAATACAAAAGCCTAGGCTATGGTCATCCAGACATACCACCTGAGCCCCACCCATCCGCCTCAGCCCAAGGGGTGACAGCTGGAAGTGAAAGTGATGACGTCATCGAGCCACAAGGAGAGGAAGGACAACACCATTCCAGTGCGAGTGAACGCTATGACGTCAGCACCCCACTAGGGGCGGAAGAACCACAACACTCCTTTCTCCCTCTGGATGATGACTCATTGTCATCATCGTCACCCCAGGAGGAGGAGGAAGACCCCACAACGGACCTGTGGGCACGGAGGAGGGGTCTAGTTAATCAATATTATGGGGGGAATTAGATTACGACTACGTTTAAGCCACTATGTACTTTTGTTAATATATTGTATAAAACAAGTATTATTTCTTTTCACCCTCTTTTATTTTGAGTATATATATCTTATATAGCCCGGACATATATGCATATAGTCCTGAAGGGGCCATTCAGTCTTGTTCGATTATATTTCCTTTAATTAGCCCTAAATAATGACAAGGTGTTTAAGGAGATACCCAGAGTAAGTGAAATATGGTGAGAGCTCACCGTAGACTACATTTGAAGTGGGTCTATCTGGCACACCGCCTCTGATTCCATTGTATGATAAGTGGGCCTATCTGGCTCCCCGCCCTCTGAGTCCATTGTTTGATAAGTACCTCCCATTGTTTGTTAAGTGTCCCTATCTGGCACGAAATATACTACTGGTGCCCAGAAAGGAAGTGATCCCCTCTTACTGACTACTGTGACAGTGGCCTAATAATACGGTACACAAAGGGGGATATTAATAAGGCATTCAAAGTATCAACATAAGATTTCTGGTAAAAATGAATAAATTTTTTTTTAATATTAAAGTTATTCATTAACCCTTAACATGCTCGGGGTCTAATATCCTGCCATCCCCACAGGTGCATGTCATTTTGAAAAAAAAAAAATTATTTTTTCTTCCTAACCTGTTAATTTGTGTTCACTGATCACGGGAAAAATAATAAAAAAATCGTAAGTGCCATATATTGCCCGCTATAGGGCGGGGAAGTCTGGCAAATTATAGGCGCTGACTCAGCATGCGTCCCAGGCGGTCTGTTGCTCGCTAGCTGTCAGGCCAGAGTTGCCACAAAGAGATAATTACCTAATTATTTCAATGTCTCTGATTGATGTTTCATAGTTTTTTTGCTGTAATATTATTCAATAGTGTGTAGTTTGATATATTTATATAATAAAATGAGTGAATCATTGCTGTACTCAAAAATATGGTGTGCATATTGTTGATTCAGTTATGTTCATCAATCAGTGAACAAATACTTTGTCGGTTATTACACTATAAGCACAGGTTATATATAAGTATCTGCATGTTTTGTTCACTATAACGAACCACTAAGTAGCTATTATGAGTCAAAAAGTAACGAGGAGTGACCGCCGTGTACCAGCCAGCCACTCCCGCCCTCCCTCCAGTCATCTGACTCGCCCACATTCTCCTCCCACAATACTGTTTTTGCTATAATTCACTATATACAGACGTTATATATAAGTATCTACATATTTTGTTCACCATAACTGTACATCTAAGCTTGTATGGTGAGTAAAGTCACAAAGACATAGGACCTAACACAGTCAGCTGATGGCTGCCTCCCTCAAGGCCAGACACTAATATTTCTCCTCCAACAATACTGTGTGGTGTTATTACGCTATATACACACATTATAAATAAATATCTACCTGTTTTATTCACCATACTTGTACAAATAAACTGGTATGGTGCCCATAGACCATCGTGGTAACCAGTAAACAACACCGTCGTCTGCACGGTGGCGTCGTGCAGACGACGCCACCGCCCTCACCAAAATGGCGGCTCCAAACCTTCTCTTGCTGTTTATACCCTCTATACACACGTTATATATAAGTATCTACATTTGTGTTCACTATAGCGAACCACTAAGCTGGTATGCTGAGTGCAGTCAATAAAAGGTGGCCACACACAGTCAGAAAACATCGCCACCACCCTCCCTCCCACAGCATTACTCCTCCCTCCATGGCGCACAGCGCTAAATATCATCGCAATCCTGCTATTATCAGAACCCTGGTCACTTTTATCACAGTCAGGGGTCTTCTGTAATAATATCATCGCTACATAATAGCATGAACAAGTATATTTTGGCATTTTTAGGCGATGCTGTGGTCACAAGCTGAACAGCAGTGCTGTGAGCTCATGCTGCGTGCGTCAGGCTTGGTAGCTTACGCGATACTGAGGCCCCTAACACCCGGGAGTTTGGCCCACGATTTTTTTTAAAAATGGCGTCTGTTTACAAGAGCCCTGATGAAGGTGTGGTGAACCCCGTGTATCCGCGGGCCGTTTAAATCTTGCGTAGTACTCCAACACATCATATGACGTGAAGAGCAGTTGACTGGTAAAACGCCTAGCACGTCATATGATGTGATGCGCACTTTAAGGGTTAAAGAGGTATAGAAAACCAAGACAATTGGATCATGTGAGTCTGACAGGATGAGCAGGATATCAATATTTATTAGTTACTAAATAAAATTATTGTGGAAAATTAATAATCGAAACAAATCGATATTAAATTTTTATTAACAATATAAAATTAAAAAAGTTCTATTATAAATTTTTAAACTTAATAGAAATCTTACGAATTTTAGCACAAAAATTACTTACTTTAATTTTTTGTAAATATATTTAGTTCATATAAAAGAAACTTTTAGTTAATTTTACTGTATTGTCCTCGTACTACAATTTTTCAGTGTACATTATACACATATACCTATGCAGTGAATAGGAATCACTTAGTGAATGTCTACTACAGTAGTCGTCGCAGTTGTTAGAGAGTGGCGGACACAGCTACTGTGTACCGTGTTCTGCGGCCAGCGATGGTCACAGAAGCTCACCTTTCAAGAGCTGTTTCTAATTGTTCGGTGTGGCTTGTTGTTCGTGTTTCTTGTTGTTCCTGTTTCTTGTTGTTGGTGTTTTGGTCACGCTGGTGTTTCTAGTTGGTGTTTTGGTCACGCTGGTGTTTTTTTTGTTGGGGTTTTGATCACGATGGTGTTTTTTGTTGGTGGTGTTTTGGTCACGCTGGTGTTTCTTGTTGGTGTTTTGGTCACACTGGTGTTTCTTGTTGATGGTGTTTTGGTCACGCTGGTGTTTCTTGTTGTTGGTGTTTGGTCACGCTGGTGTTTCTTGTTGTTGGTGTTTTGGTCACGCTGGTGTTTCTTGTTGTTAGTGTTTTGGTCACGCTGCTGTTTCTTGTTGATGGTGTTTTGGTCACGTTGGTGTTTCTTGTTGTTGGTGTTTTGGTCACGCTGGTGTTTCTTGTTGTTGGTGTTTTGGTCATGCTGCTGTTTCTTGTTGTTGGTGTTTTGGTCACGCTGGTGTTTCTTGTTGTTAGTGTTTGATCACGCTGCTGTTTCTTGTTGTTGGTGTTTTGGTCACGCTGGTGTTTCTTGTTGTTGGTGTTTTGGTCACGCTGGTGTTTCTTGTTGTTAGTGTTTTGCTCAGGAGGCCACATAGCAGTCAGCCTTGAGCCAGCAGGTGGTCACAGTGTACTTAAATCCCAGTGACGTCATTCACTAAGCATGACTCCAGTGACGTCATGCACTAAGCAGGACTCCAGTGACGTCATGCACTAAGCAGGACCCCAGTGACGCCATGCACTAAGCTGGACGCTAGTGACATCGTGCAGTAAGCGGGACCCCAGTGACGTCATGCACTTAGCAGGACCCCAGTGACGTCATGCCCTAAGCAGCACCGCAGTGACGTCGTGAACTAAGCAGGACCCCAGTGATGTTATGTACTAAGCAGGACCCCCAGTGACGTCATAAACTAAACAGGACCCTAGTGATGTTATGCACTAAGCAGGGCCCCAGTGATGTTATGTACTAAGCAGGACCCCTCGTGAATGTGAGGACTCTGACATGCGAATGAACTCTCCGCTTTGTTCAGTGATCATTGTGAGGCAATGATCACTTTCTGATTATTTCTTCAATTCACTAGCATTATCTCAATATTTCTGCACACAACCAGACCATCACCAGAGGTATGCTGACCATCAACACTGACATGATCAACAGATATAGATATACAAGGATCATCAGACATAGCTGAAGCACTTTACATCAAACACTCATGTACACTCTATGGTTGACAAGTCTAAGACGTTTAAACCAACCCTACTTCTTCAGCTGATCAATGCAACTGCAGAGCAAGATTACCTAGTCTTTCCTCGACAGGACATCCATATTCCCTCTCTTCATGCCAGGATGTAATCTATACTTCTTGCAACATTGTGAGAATGAATTGCTTTGAAGATGAAGAGAAAACATTAATTTAGGGAAGACGTTAATTTTTTGTGTAATTACTCATTTATTTCTTACATTAATATTGTCTAGTTCACTAATGATTTATTGGCCTTGAAAACACTCGTTGACCATCAATCACTTTCAAATCTACTTTGAGGAACCACCCCCTCTCCCCACTGATTTCAAAACACGTGTTGTAAAATCTACCGTTTATTTCCTTCAGCTTCCAAGGCCAGGGGTCGAGGCTCTCTCTCCCTCTGCGACCCAACACCATCTCTCAACCACCTCGCTCCTCACACAGATAGAGGTGACATTTAGACGGTGAAGTCTCCCCTAAAAGCCTAGTTTCTTAAATGACAAATCCGGCTGATTTGCTTCCTTTGGAGGGCATAAAACATGACATATATGTAGTTCATGGCTTAAATGTGTAAACATTAATCAGGAGGAGGAGGGGTGATGTCTCCATGACATCGGCATCGCATCTTCCCTTTAACCGGTATTTAAATACTACATAACAAGAGAATGAGAAAGAAATGTCCAAACTCTGAACAATGTTGCAGTGTAACAAGTAGGAAGACGTGTTGCAACATCATCATGCATCTCAACTCTATTACCGTAGTATTAGGATATTTTGCAATATCATCAAGGTTCTAAACTCTATTTTTTTGGTTTAGGAAAATTTTTCTTTGTAAATATTGAATTCCATGAGTCATCACCAGGGGCTGAGTGCATTGGCATGTTGTTAATTTCTCTTGCAAATTCTACTAAGCACGTGTTGATATCAATTATATTTACAGGAGTGTGCATATCACGCACAAAGAAGTTGTCCGGATCTACTGCTTTCATGCTGTTTAATGTAGTGTTTATTGTTATAACCATAACCAGGCACTGCATCACCAACCTCAACAAGGCCCTGAACAACATCAACACCAGCCTCCACACCCTCAGCCACAACATAACCATAACCAGGCACTGCGTCACCAACCTCAACAAGGCCCTGAACAACATCAACACCAGCCTCCACACCCTCAGTCACAACATAACCATAACCAGGCACTGCACCCAATTGCAAGATAAGGATCTGGGATTAGAAGGGGAGGGGAAGGAATGGTGCTCAGAAACTAAGTGATCCCCACTTACAGACTACTGTGACAATAACCTAAGAATAGGGAGCACAAAGGGTATATTAATCGGGTATTCAAAGTATTAACACAAAATTTCTGGTGGAATGAAACAAAAATAAATTGAGAAAATAAAAGTTACCCTTGAAGCCGGTATAGAAAATCAAGACTAGACAACCTTGAAGGACTAGACATTGATGAAGGAGTAAGAACAGGATAATAATATTTATTACCTAGCAAATACAAAAAAATTATAGCATACAAATAAAAAAATACAATTTATTGAGCAATTTAATAGTAAAATAAATAAGGATAAAATATTCAAATTAAAAAAAATTATAAAATTTTACATAAAATTTTGTGCCTTTTGTTTTTTGAAAAATAATATTCTTTATATTTCAGAAACTCATTATTCCAGATACATTTATAATTGGCGAAAGACTTTTGTCTCTCTAGATGGTCAGACCTCACTCCTAATTTGGTGTTTCATGCCGGGTAGAGACAGGAGGCCATCTCCAGTGACGTGTAGTCTTTGAAAAACCAATCGGCCACCAAGAAGTTCACCATGCGCCACAAACACTATAAGATCCGGGGTACGCCCCTTAACGAGCAATCATTCTCCGAGACGGCACTCCTAAAGCTTTTTAAAGACATTGCAGGAGTGACACCTAACGACATCAAACAGGAAGGCACGGACATCCTCTTCTTCTTTTATAGTGAGGAGGAAGTCGACAAACTTCTGTTTTTCAGCGCCAATTTCTCCAACCAACACCTTCGTCTCAACTTCCCACGCCAGTACCTGGCTGAACACTCTGTCGATATTCATGATCTCAGCCAACGGATTGTGGAACAAGATGAAGCAGATGATAGAGCATTCATGCACGACTTCAAGGAATCAAACCTGGACGAATGCTTCACGAAGCTCACTTCTTCAACAGAAATCGCTCCCTGAAGCTGACCTTCAAGACAGTAGCTGCGGCTACTATGGCTACCAGAAATGGTGTTTTCAGCTTTGGTATTCACATTCCTCCATTCCGTGTGAAGATGGAACGTTTTCACATCATCAACCAGTGCCTCCGGTGCTACGAGTACACCCACTCCACCAGCAAATGTACCCAGCGTATTCAGAAGTGTAGCCTCTGCTCAGCTGATCACCATTGCTCCATCTGCAAGTCTGAAACACTATGCTGTTTGCTGTGCAAAGGCGACCATCCGGCAATCTTCATACGATGTCCTCATAGACAAGATGTCATTAAAAGCATGGAGAAATCCACATCTTCTACCGGAGCCAGTACCTCGGAAGCAACCAACCAATCAGCGACCACCTTCAGGTTTCAACGCCCAAGCCGCCATTTTCCCGGTGCTTCCGAGAGGACGAGCCACTGCTACTGCCACTACCAGCCAATGGGGGCCCAGCTCCCAAACAACCAGCCACACATCGAGCCAGCCATTGCCGCCTCCACCCCATCCCGGCCAATCACCGTCTAGCACAGTAAAAGCTTTGATATCGACGGCCAGAATGACTGCTGGCACTAACCCCAGAGAATTTGTGAGACTCCTGAAAATTCTCTACAAAGCGAACGGGCTCCCTACTTCATTGTTCCTGAAGAAGTCTACAACACTGCGGGTTCAACTCCAGCAATGACCATGTAGAGGATGCCGACTCTACATCCGACGACGATTCCGCTACTGCAATGCAGGACTTCAGTTCCTGTTCGAGTACTTCAGCTCGCAAGACTCTGCGTCGTGAGACCCCACTTCTACTACAGTTCCAGTTACTAACCGTGACATCACTGTGAACGCGGCCACGCTTTCAGACTTACTGTCAGGTCCTGCTCCACACGTTTCTCCGGCTGTTGCTGACCCTTCACCCGTCCCAGTGGTGAATTCAGCTGCAATTGACCCTTGGTGTGACCCTGTAGAGGGTCTATACTATGAAGTTCCTTCTGCTGCAGTACTACTGGCTACTCAAACTTCAAGAGCTCAACCTGCAAGAACTCAACCTTCTAGAACTCAACCTTCAAGAACTCAACCTTCAAGAACTCTATCTTCGCGATCTACCACCTCTGCTCTTCACTCATCTGATGAATCGGATGAGGACTTTTCTGTTGGAACATCATCTTCACGGAAATGTCACTACTCAGCTGCCGATCTCCTTCACGACACCGCACCAACAATCCCCAACGAAAGCTCCACAAGGCCAGCACCAAGTCAGACCACCAAGACCAGACCGATAAGTCCAAGAAGAAGACCAAAGATCAGAGTTTGGTGAAATCATCAACAAAAAAGTAGACCAATAACGAAATGATTTAACATCAACATTTATAATCAACTCTCAACACCAGCTGCTTTTAAAGCGACGAGAAGACCCACTAGGGAAAATCAGGGAAAAATGAGATCTTACCAACAAGAGTGCATCAGAAGGGCCCGTACCGGGTCCTTCTGATGGACCCGGTACGGGTCATTCTGATGCACTCCCTCATTTTCACACGATTCACGCCCTCAGACGAGAAGTGATAGGGCTCACGCTCCTTCACAAACGCCATATCTGGGGCTCATTGGTGAACCAGGCCAACAATTACAAGAGTGAGCCAGCCGCGTTTGGAGGAAAATTAAACAACTCCTTGGCTCGACTACAACCCCTCTCTCCCATCTCAACACACACACCAATACCAACAACGAGGTGGTCACGACTAGGATTGAGGACCCCCAGCACCAGGCCAACTTCATGGGAGAGGTCTGGCGCGGAATATTCACCGAAAACCTTTACCAGTTTAACCTTGAGAACCAACGGAGGGTGGGTCTATGGGCCCAGGAAAACGACGGAAAACTTCGCAGGAGACCAACCATCGACGATGCCCAACTCGATCCATCCCACCCCATCACAAGAACGATCACTCTTTAGAGTTAAGGGAGGCCCTGAAGAATACCAAGAACAGAGCTCCGGGGCTTACAGGTATTACCCTCATCAAACTCAAGTTCCTTCCAATTAACTACATCCAAAGCCTTCTTAATTAACATCTATAATACCATCCTGGCATCCGGACCACCACCCACTGTTCTTAAGACCGCAAATATGAATTTCATTCCCAAACCAGGCAAGAGCAGATACTCCCCTGTGAACTACCGAACGATCTC
>WNGS01005308.1:11750-23420 GCA_020271785.1 Procambarus virginalis | reverse complement strand
AAGTGTTGAATAGTTTGTCCTTGTCTACCCGGTCGATTCCTCTGAGGATTTTGTAGGTTGTGATCATATCTCCCCTTACTCTTCTGTCTTCCAGTGTCGTAAGGTGCATTTCCCGCAGCCTTTCCTCGTAACTCATGCCTCTTAGTTCTGGGACTAGTCTAGTGGCATACCTTTGGACTTTTTCCAGCTTCGTCTTGTGCTTGACAAGGTACGGGCTCCATGCTGGGGCTGCATACTCCAGGATTGGTCTTACATATGTGGTGTACAAGATTCTGAATGATTCCTTACACAGGTTCCTGAACGCTGTTCTGATGTTAGCCAGCCTCGCATATGCCGCAGATGTTATCCTTTTTATGTGGGCTTCAGGAGACAGGTTTGGTGTGATATCAACTCCTAGATCTTTCTCTCTGTCCGTTTCATTAAGTACTTCATCTCCTATTCTGTATCCTGTGTCTGGCCTCCTGTTTCCACTGCCTAGTTTCATTACTTTGCATTTACTCGGGTTGAACTTCAACAGCCATTTGTTGGACCATTCACTCAGTCTGTCTAGGTCGTCTTGTAGCCTCCTACTATCGTCCTCAGTTTCAATCCTCCTCATAATTTTTGCATCATCGGCAAACATTGAGAGAAACGATTCTATACCCTCTGGGAGATCATTTACATATATCAGAAACAGTATAGGTCCAAGGACTGACCCCTGCGGGACTCCACTCGTAACGTCTCGCCAATCTGAGACCTCACCCCTCACACTGACTCTTTGTCTCCTGTTGGTTAGGTACTCCTGTATCCAACGGAGTACCTTCCCTTTCACTCCAGCCTGCATCTCCAGCTTTTTCACTAGCCTCTTGTGTGGCACTGTATCAAAGGCTTTCTGACAATCCAAAAATATGCAGTCTGCCCACCCTTCTCTTTCTTGCCTTATTTTTGTGCATGGTCGTAGAATTCAAGTAACCCTGTGAGGCAGGACCTGCCATCCCTGAACCCATGTTGATGCTGTGTTACAAAGTTCCTTCGCTCCAGGTGTTCCACTAGCTTTCTTCGCACAATCTTCTCCATCAGCTTGCATGGTATGCAGGTTAGGGACACTGGCCTGTAATTCAGTGCCTCCTGTCTATCCCCTTTCTTGTATATCGGGACTACATTAGCTGCTTTCCAAATTTCTGGCAGTTCCCCTGTTGCCAGAGATTTGTTATACACTATGGAGAGTGGTAGGCACAGTTCTTCTGCTCCTTCCTTAAGTATCCAAGGAGAGATTCCATCTGGGCCTATAGCCTTTGTCACATCCAACTCTAGTAAACACTTTCTTACTTCCCCGCTTGTAATCTCAAACTCTTCCAGTGGTTCCTGGTTAGCTATCCCCTCTCCTAACTCTGGGATTTCTCCTTGTTCTAGGGTGAAGACCTCTTGGAATTTCTTATTCAGTTCCTCACATACTTCCTTGTCGCTTGTAGTGAATCCTTCTGCCCCTATCCTTAATTTCATAACCTGTTCCTTTACTGTTGTTTTTCTCCTGATGTGGCTATGCAGCAATTTAGGCTGAGTCTTTGCCTTGCTTGCGATGTCGTTTTCGTATTGTCTTTCCGCCTCTCTTCTCATCCTGACATATTCATTCCTGGCAATCTGGTATCTTTCTCTGCTCTCCAGTGTCCTGTTATTCCTATAGTTTCTCCATGCCCTTTTACTTTGTTGCTTAGCTAGCCTACATCTCTGATTAAACCATGGGTTTCTCATCTTCATTTCACTGTTTTCCTTTTGGACTGGGACAAACTTGTTTGCTGCTTCCTTGCACTTTTGCGTGATGTAGTCCATCATATCTTGGGCCGTCTTTTCCCTGAGCTCTGTTTCCCATGCTATGTCTGTTAGGAATTTTCTTATCTCCTCATAGTTTCCCTTTCGGTATGCTAACCTTTTGGTTTCAGTATCTCTCCTCGAGTTCAATAACCCTTCTTCAATCAGGTATTCAAACTCCAATACACTGTGGTCGCTCATCCCTACTGGGGCCTCAAAACCGATTTCTCTTATGTCAGATTATGTGTGTGTGTGTGTGTGTGTGTGTGTGTGTGTGTGGGGTGGGTGGGTGGGTGGGTGGGTGGGTGTGTGGGTGGGTGGGGTGGAGCCGTTGGCCAGTGCGTGCGGTCAAGCGTAGAGATCTTGGCCTTGAATCTGTGCTGGTTCTCTTGCTACCTTCTGCCACCCTGGTGTTCCTGCACCTTGCTGAGTGTTGCCTGGTGTTCCTGCACCTTGCTGAGTGTTGCCTGGTGTTCCTGCACCTTGCTGAGTGTTGCCTGGTGTTCCTGCACCTTGCTGAGTGTTGCCTGGTGTTCCTGCACCCTGCTGAGTGTTGCCTGGTGTTCCTGCACCTTGCTGAGTGTTGCCTGGTGTTCCTGCACCTTGCTGAGTGTTGCCTGGTGTTCCTGCACCTTGCTGAGTGTTGCCTGGTGTTCCTGCACCTTGCTGAGTGTTGCCTGGTGTTCCTGCACCCTGCTGAGTGTTGCCTGGTGTTCCTGCACCTTGCTGAGTGTTGCCTGGTGTTCCTGCACCTTGCTGAGTGTTGCCTGGTGTTCCTGCACCTTGCTGAGTGTTGCCTGGTGTTCCTGCACCTTGCTGAGTGTTGCCTGGTGTTCCTGCACCTTGCTGAGTGTTGCTTGGTGTTCCTGCACCTTGCTGAGTGTTGCCTGGTGTTCCTGCACCTTGCTGAGTGTTGCCTGGTGTTCCTGCACCTTGCTGAGTGTTGCCTGGTGTTCCTGCACCTTGCTGAGTGTTGCCTGGTGTTCCTGCACCTTGCTGAGTGTTGCCTGGTGTTCCTGCACCCTGCTGAGTGTTGCCTGGTGTTCCTGCACCTTGCTGAGTGTTGCCTGGTGTTCCTGCACCTTGCTGAGTGTTGCCTGGTGTTCCTGCACCCTGCTGAGTGTTGCCTGGTGTTCCTGCACCTTGCTGAGTGTTGCCTGGTGTTCCTGCACCCTGCTGAGTGTTGCCTGGTGTTCCTGCACCTTGCTGAGTGTTGCCTGGTGTTCCTGCACCTTGCTGAGTGTTGCCTGGTGTTCCTGCACCTTGCTGAGTGTTGCCTGGTGTTCCTGCACCCTGCTGAGTGTTGCCTGGTGTTCCTGCACCTTGCTGAGTGTTGCCTGGTGTTCCTGCACCTTGCTGTGTGTTGCTTGGTGTTCCTGCACCTTGCTGAGTGTTGCCTGGTGTTCCTGCACCTTGCTGTGTGTTGCCTGGTGTTCCTGCACCTTGCTGAGTGTTGCCTGGTGTTCCTGCACCTTGCTGAGTGTTGCCTGGTGTTCCTGCACCTTGCTGAGTGTTGCCTGGTGTTCCTGCACTTTGCTGAGTGTTGCCTGGTGTTCCTGCGCCTTGCTGAGTGTTGCCTGGTGTTCCTGCACCTTGCTGTGTGTTGCCTGGTGTTCCTGCACTTTGCTGAGTGTTGCCTGGTGTTCCTGCACCTTGCTGAGTGTTGCCTGGTGTTCCTGCACCTTGCTGAGTGTTGCCTGGTGTTCCTGCGCCTTGCTGTGTGTTGCCTGGTGTTCCTGCACCTTGCTGTGTGTTCCTGCACCTTGCTGAGTGTTGCCTGGTGTTCCTGCGCCTTGCTGTGTGTTGCCTGGTGTTCCTGCACCTTGCTGTGTGTTCCTGCACCTTGCTGAGTGTTGCCTGGTGTTCCTGCACCTTGCTGTGTGTTGCCTGGTGTTCCTGCACCTTGCTGTGTGTGCCTGGTGTTCCTGCACCTTGCTGTGTGTTCCTGCACCTTGCTGAGTGTTGCCTGGTGTTCCTGCACCTTGCTGAGTGTTGCCTGGTGTTCCTGCACCTTGCTGTGTGTTGCTTGGTGTTCCTGCACCTTGCTGAGTGTTGCCTGGTGTTCCTGCACCTTGCTGTGTGTTGCCTGGTGTTCCTGCACCTTGCTGAGTGTTGCCTGGTGTTCCTGCACCTTGCTGAGTGTTGCCTGGTGTTCCTGCACCTTGCTGAGTGTTACCTGGTGTTCCTGCACCTTGCTCAATGTTGCCTGGTGTTCCTGCACCTTGCTGAGTGTTGCCTGGTGTTCCTGCACCTTGCTGAGTGTTGCTGGTGTTCCTGCACCTTGCTGAGTGTTGCCTGGTGTTCCTGCACCTTGCTGAGTGTTGCCTGGTGTTCCTGCACCTTGCTGAGTGTTGCCTGGTGTTTCTGCACCTTGCTGAGTGTTGCCTGGTGTTCCTGCACCTTGCTGAGTGTTGCCTGGTGTTCCTGCACCTTGCTGAGTGTTGCCTGGTGTTCCTGCACCTTACTGTACTCACTTAGTTGTACTCACCTAATGGTGCTTGCGGGGGTTGAGCTCCGGCTGTCTGGTCCCGCCTCACACCCCCCCCCTCCCAGGGGTCCACCGTCCTCATGGCCGTCCCTTTTCCATATTCTTCTCTTCTCCTTCCCACCTCCTCCTCCTCCTCCATCCTAAGAGGGAGGAGGGTCTTCCTCCTCCTCCTCCATCCTAAGAGGGAGGAGGGTCTTCCTCCTGCACCGCTTTCTCTTTTTTTTGGACTTTATATATATTCGTGTATTGTGTTACTTTATTTATATTTATATTTGTTTTCTTTATATGGGTCTATTGTCCAGTCCATTGTCCAGTCCATTGTCCAGTCCTTTGTCCCAGTCCCCTTGGCGCAGTGGTAAGACACTCGCCCCTCGCTTCGCGAGCGATTTGGCCTGGGTTCATATCCTGGCCGAGGAGGATTGAGTGGGTGCCAGTCCTTAACTGTAGCCTCTGTTCACACCCAAAGAAACTCTGCCCATTTGTCTCCGCCTCCACCGGGGATCGAACCCGGAACCTTAGGACTACGAATCGCAGGCGCTGTCCACTCAGCTATCAGGCCCCGATTGTTGCTTTTAACCATCATTCAGTCTATAAAGGGGAGTTCTTTATTAACTTCTTCTCTCATATTAAACAGCTTGGAATGCTATAGGTTATTGAGATCCTCTAAATACCTGTCTAGGCTCGCGAAATCTTCGTCAATATATCATCAATATGTATATATGATTTATATTGTATTTTCTTAAATAAAGATAAAAAAAAGATATCTTAACCAGTACACACAGAGATTAAGACAGTGTCTGGGATGCTCCCGGACGCAGGTTCGAATCCTCGTCACGGCCCTTGTGGATTTGTTCATCTTAACCAGGTTTTGGGGCCTTTCCCATTTATGAGTGCTGTGGGTCTTATTATTTGTTAATATTACCTTTTATTATTATTATTACCCGCAGTGATAATATATGCGACAGGTTATTAGTATTTGTGTACACGTCAGCAGGTGTAGTTCAGTGTGGAGTGTACAAGGAAGAGGTGTACTTTCCTGCACAGTTGACTGTGTCAGCAGGAGGGGGGGGGGCTGGTGTACTGTTAGTGAACACCATTGTGTCTTGTTAGTCACTCAGTTACAAGGTTGTTAGAGTTGTGAGCATGTTATGGCGGCCTTGTTACTATAATATCCTCCAGATTACACATATATATTTTTTTGCAATTATTATGTAAAGCAACAGTTTCAATTTTATATCTGTTTTTACCAATTTTTTCAAATGGTCAGTTTTTTCATAAAAAGACAAAGTTTACATAAAAGATGTTGAAAGTCATCTGATTTTTTATATTTTTGTAGCCAAAGCGTACCGAGAGACAGGCACGTTGTGTGTGTTATTTATTGTTTATCACCCCACTTGCGCCACCGGGGTAAAGAAATATGAGTACAAGTTTGGCCAAACCTTGACCGGAATACGAGTCTTCTATTATTTGTCTGAGAAAATATTATTTGGTCATCTGTGTCTATAAAAGAGATGTGTCTCTCTGTCTCTCTCTCAGACACTAGAGGCCAGATGCTTAGGGCTAGTGTAACTCATTTGTTCTGGATGACCCACTGAGGGGTATGGGATTGTAATAAGCAGGTCAGGGTCGGCCCTATTGCCCGCCTTTAAGAAGATCAGTTTTTTGGTGATTTCTGTGACGTCTGATAGGGTGGTTTGGTTTTCCGGAGAGTTTAAAAAAAATCAGGACCCGGATACACGAAGCAGTTACTTACGAAAGCACTTACGAACGTGTACATCTTTCCTCAATCTTTGACGGCTTTGGTTACATTTATTAAACAGTTTACAAGCATGAAAACTTGCCAATCAACTGTTGTTATTGTTATAAACAGCCTCCTGGTGCTTCCGAGCTCATTAACTGTTTAATAATTGTAAACAAAGCCGTCAAAGATTGAGGAAAGATGGACAGGTTCGTAAGTGCTTGCGTAACTGCTTCGTGAATCTGGCCCCAGAGCTAATCTACCTGTCACTGATATCCCTCCATCTGGAGCCCACCATTCAAGTTTCACACACATCCATAACCAAGAAAGGTAATGAGAATCTTGCTCTTCTTAAAGCTGTCACGCATGAAACAATTAATTATAACATCCTCTATCAAAAACCAAAGCTCTGACGAGCACCGCTGGCTCGGTCCAGTGACCGCCAGAACAGACTACAGCAGCCTGAGGCGTCTGTAGAAGCAATACTTGCACACAGACTACCAGTATCAGCTCAAACAACTAGCTAAACACTATACGCAGACGAGGAGTCACAATAACTTGGCTGAAATATCTTGACCAGACCACACACTAGAAGGTGAAGGGACGACGACGTTTCGGTCCGTCCTGGACCACAATCGACTTGAGAATGGTCCAGGACGGACCGAAACGTCGTCGTCCCTTCACTTTCTAGTGTGTGGTCTGGTCCTTACCTTGAGGATACCTTGAGGTGCTTCCGGGCTTATCGTCCCCGCGGCCCGGTCATCGACCAGGCCTCCTGGTTGCTGGACTGATCAACCAGGCTGTTGGACCCGGCTGCTCGCAGCCTGACGTATGAGTCACAGCCTGGTTGATCAGGTATCCTGGTCAGCAATAAACTCTATACATCTTTGTTAGCGATCAAAACACAGTCCCAGTATTAGAGAACATGCATGGATTGAGGGAAGGTAAGTTACGCCTGGTTAGGTTAGGTTAGGTTAGGTTAGGTTAGGTTACGCATGGTGAGTATGCTCCACAGTACCTAAATACGACAGGGAAATTTTATGCTTGGTAGATGGTATGTTCCTTGATTGTGAGAATACTTTTTATGTTGTTCCTCGTGAGTGTCTGGTGAAGAGGAGGGTAATCAAGCTGGAGGGTAATCATGGTGGAGGGTAATCATGGTGGAGGGTAATCATGGTGGAGGGTAATCATGGCGGAGGGTAATCAAGGCGGAGGGTAATCAAGGCGGAGGGTAATCAAGGTGGAGGGTAATCAAGGTGGAGGGTAATCATGGTGGAGGGTAATCATGGTGGAGGGTAATCATGGTGGAGGGTAATCATGCTGGAGGGTAATCATGCTGGAGGGTAATCATGCTGGAGGGTAATCATGCTGGAGGGTAATCATGCTGGAGGGTAATCAAGGTGGAGGGTAATCATGCTGGAGGGTAATCAAGCTGGAGGGTAATCATGGTGGAGGGTAATCATGGCGGAGGGTAATCAAGGCGGAGGGTAATCAAGCCGGAGGGTAATCAAGGTGGAGGGTAATCATGGTGGAGGGTAATCAAGCTGGAGGGTAATCATGGTGGAGGGTAATCATGGTGGAGGGTAATCATGGTGGAGGGTAATCAAGGTGGAGGGTAATCATGGTGGAGGGTAATCAAGGTGGAGGGTAATCATGCTGGAGGGTAATCAAGGTGGAGGGCAATCAAGCTGGAGGGTAATCAAGGTGGAGGGTAATCATGCTGGAGGGTAATCAAGCTGGAGGGTAATCATGCTGGAGGGTAATCAAGCTGGAGGGTAATCAAGCTGGAGGGTAATCAAGGTGGAGGGTAATCAAGCTGGAGGGTAATCAAGCTGGAGGGTAATCAAGGTGGAGGGCAATCAAGCTGGAGGGTAATCATGCTGGAGGGTAATCAAGGTGGAGGGTAATCATGCTGGAGGGTAATCAAGCTGGAGGGTAATCAAGCTGGGGGGTAATCAAGCTGGAGGGTAATCAAGGTGGAGGATAATCAAGGTGGAGGGTAATCATGGTGGAGGGTAATCAAGCTGGAGGGTAATCAAGCTGGAGGGTAATCATGGTGGAGGGTAATCAAGGTGGAGGGTAATCATGGTGGAGGGTAATCAAGGTGGAGGGTAATCAAGGTGGAGGGTAATCATGGTGGAGGGTAATCAAGCTGGAGGGTAGTCATGCTGGAGGGTAATCAAGGTGGAGGGTAATCATGGTGGAGGGTAATCATGGTGGAGGGTAATCAAGCTGGAGGGTAATCAAGCTGGAGGGTAATCATGGTGGAGGGTAATCAAGGTGGAGGGTAATCATGGTGGAGGGTAATCAAGGTGGAGGGTAATCATGGTGGAGGGTAATCAAGCTGGAGGGTAGTCATGCTGGAGGGTAATCATGGTGGAGGGTAATCATGGTGGAGGGTAATCAAGGTGGAGGGTAATCAAGCTGGAGGGTAGTCATGCTGGAGGGTAATCAAGCTGGAGGGTAATCAAGCTGGAGGGTAATCAACGTGGAGGGTAATCATGGTGGAGGGTAATCATGGTGGAGGGTAATCATGCTGGAGGGTAATCATGGTGGAGGGTAATCAAGGTGGAGGGTAATCAAGCTGGAGGGTAGTCATGCTGGAGGGTAATCATGGTGAAGGGTAATCAAGGTGGAGGGTAATCAAGGTGGAGGGTAATCATGGTGGAGGGTAATCAAGCTGGAGGGTAATCATGGTGGAGGGTAATCATGGTGGAGGGTAATCATGCTGGAGGGTAATCATGGTGGAGGGTAATCAAGGTGGAGGGTAATCAAGCTGGAGGGTAGTCATGCTGGAGGGTAATCATGCTGGAGGGTAATCATGCTGGAGGGTAATCAAGGTGGAGGGTAATCATGCTGGAGGGTAATCAAGCTGGAGGGTAATCAAGCTGGAGGGTAATCAAGCTGGAGGGTAATCAGGCTGGAGGGGTAATCAAGGTGGAGGGTAATCATGCTGGAGGGTAATCATGCTGGAGGGTAATCATGCTGGAGGGTAATCATGCTGGAGGGTAATCAAGGTGGAGGGTAATCATGCTGGAGGGTAATCAAGCTGGAGGGTAATCATGGTGGAGGGTAATCATGGCGGAGGGTAATCAAGGCGGAGGGTAATCAAGCCGGAGGGTAATCAAGGTGGAGGGTAATCATGGTGGAGGGTAATCAAGCTGGAGGGTAATCATGCTGGAGGGTAATCAAGGTGGAGGGTAATCATGCTGGAGGGTAATCAAGGTGGAGGGTAATCATGGTGGAGGGTAATCAAGCTGGAGGGTAATCATGCTGGAGGGTAATCAAGGTGGAGGGCAATCAAGCTGGAGGGTAATCAAGGTGGAGGGTAATCATGCTGGAGGGTAATCAAGCTGGAGGGTAATCATGCTGGAGGGTAATCAAGGTGGAGGGTAATCAAGCTGGAGGGTAATCAAGGTGGAGGGTAATCAAGCTGGAGGGTAATCAAGCTGGAGGGTAATCAAGGTGGAGGGCAATCAAGCTGGAGGGTAATCATGCTGGGAGGTAATCAAGGTGGAGGGTAATCATGCTGGAGGGTAATCAAGCTGGAGGGTAATCAAGCTGGAGGGTAATCAAGCTGGGGGGTAATCAAGCTGGAGGGTAATCAAGGTGGAGGGTAATCATGGTGGAGGGTAATCAGGGTGGAGGGTAATCAAGCTGGAGGGTAATCAAGCTGGAGGGTAATCATGGTGGAGGGTAATCAAGGTGGAGGGTAATCATGGTGGAGGGTAATCAAGGTGGAGGGTAATCAAGGTGGAGGGTAATCATGGTGGAGGGTAATCAAGCTGGAGGGTAGTCATGCTGGAGGGTAATCAAGGTGGAGGGTAATCATGGTGGAGGGTAATCATGGTGGAGGCTAATCAAGCTGGAGGGTAATCAAGCTGGAGGGTAATCATGGTGGAGGGTAATCAAGGTGGAGGGTAATCATGGTGGAGGGTAATCAAGGTGGAGGGTAATCATGGTGGAGGGTAATCAAGCTGGAGGGTAGTCATGCTGGAGGGTAATCATGGTGGAGGGTAATCATGGTGGAGGGTAATCAAGGTGGAGGGTAATCAAGCTGGAGGGTAGTCATGCTGGAGGGTAATCAAGCTGGAGGGTAATCAAGCTGGAGGGTAATCAACGTGGAGGGTAATCATGGTGGAGGGTAATCATGGTGGAGGGTAATCATGCTGGAGAGTAATCATGGTGGAGGGTAATCAAGGTGGAGGGTAATCAAGCTGGAGGGTAGTCATGCTGGAGGGTAATCATGGTGGAGGGTAATCAGGGTGGAGGGTAATCATGGTGGAGGGTAATCAAGCTGGAGAGTAATCATGGTGGAGGGTAATCATGGTGGAGGGTAATCATGCTGGAGGGTAATCATGGTGGAGGGTAATCAAGGTGGAGGGTAATCAAGCTGGAGGGTAGTCATGCTGGAGGGTAATCATGCTGGAGGGTAATCATGCTGGAGGGTAATCAAGGTGGAGGGTAATCATGCTGGAGGGTAATCAAGCTGGAGGGTAATCAAGCTGGAGGGTAATCAAGCTGGAGGGTAATCAAGCTGGAGGGTAATCAAGGTGGAGGGTAATCATGCTGGAGGGTAATCATGCTGGAGGGTAATCATGCTGGAGGGTAATCAAGGTGGAGGGTAATCATGCTGGAGGGTAATCAAGGTGGAGGGTAATCATGCTGGAGGGTAATCATGCTGAAGGGTAATCATGCTGGAGGGTATCAAGCTGGAGGGTAATCAAGCTGGACGGTAATCAAGGTGGAGGGTAAACATGCTGGAGGGTAATCAAGCCGGAGGGTAATCAAGCTGGAGGGTAATCAAGGTGGAGGGGAATCAAGCGGGAGGGTAATCAAGCTGGAGGGTAATCATGCTGGAGGGTAATCAAGGTGGAGGGTAATCATGCTGGAGGGTAATCAAGGTGGAGGGCAATCAAGCTGGAGGGTAATCAAGGTGGAGGGTAATCATGCTGGAGGGTAATCATGCTGGAGGGTAATCATGCTGGAGGGTAGTCAAGGTGGAGGGTAATCATGGGGGAGGGTAATCAAGGTGGAGGGTAAATCATGGTGGAGGGTAATCAAGGTGGATGGTAATCATGGTGGAGGGTAATCAAGGTGGAGGGTAATCATGCTGGAGGGTAATCATGCTGGAGGGTAATCAAGGTGGAGGGTAATCATGCTGGAGGGTAATCAAGGTGGAGGGTAATCATGCTGGAGGGTAATCATGCTGGAGGGTAATCAAGGTGGAGGGTAATCAAGCTGGAGGGTAATCATGCTGGAGGGTAATCATGGTGGAGGGTAATCAAGCTGGAGGGTAATCAAGGTGGAGGGTAATCAAGCTGGAGGGTAATCATGCTGGAGGGTAATCATGCTGGAGGGTAATCAAGGTGGAGGGTAATCATGCTGGAGGGTAATCAAGCTGGAGGGTAATCATGCTGGAGAGTAATCAAGCTGTGGATGGTAATCAAGCTGGAGGGTAATCATTCTGGAGGGTAATCAAGCTGGAGGGTAATCATGGTGGAGAGTTATCATGGTGGAGGGTACTCATGGTGGAGGGTAATCAAGGTGGAGGGTAATCATGCTGGAGGGTAATCATGCTGGAGGGTAATCATGCTGGAGAGTAATCAAGGGTGGAGGGTAATCAAGGTGGAGGGTAATCATGCTGGAGGGTAAT
>WNGS01005308.1:0-10541 GCA_020271785.1 Procambarus virginalis | reverse complement strand
CCCCCCCCCCCTAAGAAGCAGCCCGTGACAGCTGACTAACTCCCAGGTACCTATTTACTGCTAGGTAACAGGGGCATTCAGGTGAAAGAAACTTTGCCCATTTGTTTCTGCCTGGTGCGGGAATCGAACCCCCGCCACATAATTACGAGCATTGCGCGCTGTCCACCAGGCTACCAGGCCCTCTGTGTATGCGTGCGCGCGCGCGCGCGTGTGTGTGTGTGTGTGTGTGTGTGTGTGTGTGTGTGTGTGTGCGTGCGTGCGTGCGTGTGTGCGTGCGTGCGTGGGTGTGTGTGTGCGCGTGCATGCGTGCGTGCGTGCGTGTGTGTGTGTGTATGTGTATGTGTGCGTCCGTGCGTGCGTGCGTTGGTGTGTGTGTGCGTGCATGCGTGCGTGCGTGCGTGCGTGCGTGTGCGTGTGTGTGCGTGTGTGTGTGTATGTGTATGTGTGTGTGTGTGTGTGTGTGTGTGTGTGTGTGTGTGTGTGTGTGTGTGTGTGTGTGTGTGTGTGTATGTGTATGTGTGTGTGTGTGTGTGTGTGTGTGTGTGTGTGTGGTGTGTGTGTGTGTGTGTGTGTGTGTGTGGTGGAGCCGTTGGCCAGTGCGTGCGGTCAAGCGTAGAGATCTTGGCCTTGAATCTGTGCTGGTTCTCTTGCTACCTTCTGCCACCCTGGTGTTCCTGCACCTTGCTGAGTGTTGCCTGGTGTTCCTGCACCTTGCTGAGTGTTCCCTGGTGTTCCTGCACCTTGCTGAGTGTAGCCTGGTGTTCCTGCACCTTGCTGTGTGTTGCCTGGTGTTCCTGCACCTTGCTGAGTGTTGCCTGGTGTTCCTGCACCTTGCTGAGTGTAGCCTGGTGTTCCTGCACCTTGCTGAGTGTTGCCTGGTGTTCCTGCACCTTGCTGAGTGTTGCCTGGTGTTCCTGCACCTTGCTGAGTGTAGCCTGGTGTTCCTGCACCTTGCTGAGTGTAGCCTGGTGTTCCTGCACCTTGCTGAGTGTTGCCTGGTGTTCCTGCACCTTGCTGTGTGTTGCCTGGTGTTCCTGCACCTTGCTGAGTGTTGCCTGGTGTTCCTGCACCTTGCTGAGTGTTGCCTGGTGTTCCTGCACCTTGCTGAGTGTTGCCTGGTGTTCCTGCACCTTGCTGAGTGTAGCCTGGTGTTCCTGCACCTTGCTGTGTGTTGCCTGGTGTTCCTGCACCTTGCTGAGTGTTGCCTGGTGTTCCTGCACCTTGCTGAGTGTAGCCTGGTGTTCCTGCACCTTGCTGAGTGTTGCCTGGTGTTCCTGCACCTTGCTGAGTGTAGCCTGGTGTTCCTGCACCTTGCTGTGTGTTGCCTGGTGTTCCTGCACCTTGCTGTGTGTTGCCTGGTGTTCCTGCACCTTGCTGTGTGTTGCCTGGTGTTCCTGCACCTTGCTGAGTGTTGCCTGGTGTTCCTGCACCTTGCTGAGTGTTCCCTGGTGTTCCTGCACCTTGCTGTGTGTTGCCTGGTGTTCCTGCACCTTGCTGAGTGTTGCTTGGTGTTCCTGCACCATACTGTACTCACTTAGTTGTACTCACCTAATGGTGCTTGCGGGGGTTGAGCTCCGGCTGTCTGGTCCCGCCTCACACCCCCCCCCCCCCTCCCAGGGGTCCACCGTCCTCATGGCCGTCCCTTTTCCATATTCTTCTCTTCTCCTTCCCACCTCCTCCTCCTCCTCCATCCTAAGAGTGAGGAGGGTCTTCCTCCTCCTCCTCCTCCATCCTAAGAGGGAGGAGGGTCTTCCTCCTCCTCCTCCTCCATCCTAAGAGGGAGGAGGGTCTTCCTCCTCCTCCTCCTCCATCCTAAGAGGGAGGAGGGTCTTCCTCCTGCACCGCTTTCTCTTTTTTTGGACTTTATATATATTCGTGTATTGTGTTACTTTATTTATATTTATATTTATTTTTGTTTTCTTTATATGGGTCTATTGTCCAGTACATTGTCCAGTCCATTGTCCCAGTCCCCGTGGCGCAGTGGTAAGACACTCGCCCCTCGCTTCGCGAGCGATTTGGCCTGGGTTCATATCCTGGCCGAGGAGGATTGAGTGGGTGCCAGTCCTTAACTGTAGCCTCTGTTCACACCCAAAGAAACTCTGCCCATTTGTCTCCGCCTCCACCGGGGATCGAACCTGGAACCTTAGGACTACAAATCGCAGGCGCTGTCCACTCAGCTATCAGGCCCTGCTTTTACCCATCATTCAGTTCATAAAGGGGAGTTCTTTATTAACTTCTTCTCTCATATTAAACAGCTTGGAATGCTATAGGTTATTGAGATCCTCTAAATACCTGTCTAGGCTCGCGAAATCTTCGTCAATATATCATCAATATGTATATATGATTTATATTGTATTTTCTTAAATAAAGATAAAAAAAAAAGATATCTTAACCAGTACACACAGAGATTAAGACAGTGTCTGAGATGCTCCCGGACGCCGGTTCGAATCCTCGTCACGGCCCTTGTGGGTTTGTTCATCTTAACCGGGTTTTGGGGCCTTTCCCATTTATGAGTACTGTGGGTCTTATTATTTGTTAATATTACCTTTTATTATTATTATTACCCGCAGTGATAATATATGGGACAGGTTATTAGTATTTGTGTACACGTCAGCAGGTGTAGTTCAGTGTGGAGTGTACAAGGAAGAGCTGCACTTTCCTGCACAGTTGACTGTGTCTGAAGGGGGGGTGGGGGCTGGTGTACTGTTAGTGAACACCATTCTGGTGTTTCACTTCACACCACAACACTCATTGTGGTGTGAAGTGTACAAGGGTGAGCTGCACTTTCCTTCACATTCGACTGTGTCAGCAGCAAAGGCACTACGGGCTCACCATAGCCCGTGCTACTTGGAATTTTGTTCCAGGTAGCGAATCTTTAACAACAACAACAATGTGTCAGCAGGGGGGGGGGCTGGTGTACTGTTAGTGAACACCATTGTGTCTTGTTAGTCACTCAGTTACAAGGTTGTTGGCTTGTTAGAGTTGTGAGCATGGTATGGCGGCCTTGTTACTATAATATGCTCAATATTACACATATATATTTTTTTCCAATTATTATGTAAAGCAACAGTTTCAATTTTATATCTGTTTTTACCAATTGTTTTCAAATGGTCAGTTTTTTCATAAAAAAGACAAAGTTTACATAAAAGATGTTGAAAGTCATCTGATTTTTTATATTTTTGTAGCCCAAGCTAGACCGAGAGACAGGCACGTTGTGTGTGTTATTTATTGTTTATCACCCCACTTGCGCCACCGGGGTAAAGAAATATGAGTACAAGTTTGGCCAAACCTTGACCGGAATACGAGTCTTCTATTATTTGTCTGAGAAAATATTATTTGGTCATCTGTGTCTATAAAAGAGATGTGTCTCTCTGTCTCTCTCTCAGACACTAGAGGCCAGATGCTTAGGGCTAGTGTAACTCATTTGTTCTGGATGACCCACTGAGGGGTATGGGACTGTAATAAGCAGGTCAGGGTCGGCCCTATTGCCCGCCTTTAAGAAGATCAGTTTTTTGGTGATTTCTGTGACGTCTGATAGGGTGGTTTGGTTTTCCGGAGAGTTTAACAAAAAATCAGGACCCGGATACACGAAGCAGTTACTTACGCAAGCACTTACGAACGTGTACATCTTTCCTCAATCTTTGACGGCTTTGGTTACATTTATTAAACAGTTTACAAGCATGAAAACTTGCCAAGCAACTGTTGTATTGTTATAAACAGCCTCCTGGTGCTTCCGAGCTCATTAACTGTTTAATAATTGTAAACAAGCCGCCAAAGATTGAGGAAAGATGGACAGGTTCGTAAGTGCTTGCGTAACTGCTTCGTGAATCTGGCTCCAGAGCTAATCTACCTGTCACTGATATCCCTCCATCTGGAGCCCACCATTCAAGTTTCACACACATCCATAACCAAGAAAGGTAATGAGAATCTTGCTCTTCTTAAAGCTGTCACGCATGAAACAATTAATTATAACATCCTCTATCAAAAACCAAAGCTCTGACGAGCACCGCTGGCTCGGTCCAGTGACCGCCAGAACAGACTACAGCAGCCTGAGGCGTCTGTAGAAGCAATACTTGCACACAGACTACCAGTATCAGCTCAAACAACTAGCTAAACACTATACGCAGACGAGGAGTCACAATAACTTGGCTGAAATATCTTGACCAGACCACACACTAGAAGGTGAAGGGACGACGACGTTTCGGTCCGTCCTGGACCACAATCGACTTGAGAATGGTCCAGGACGGACCGAAACGTCGTCGTCCCTTCACTTTCTAGTGTGTGGTCTGGTCCTNCAGGATGAGTATGGGGTGCACAATAAACTACCACTCACAGGAGGAGTATGGGGTGCACAATAAACTACCACTCACAGGAGGAGTATGGGGTGCACAATAAACTACCACTCACAGGAGGAGTATGGGGTGCACAATAAACTACCACTCATAGGATGAGTATGGGGTGCACAATAAACTACCACTCACAGGAGTATGGGGTGCACAATAAACTACCGCTCACAGGATGAGTATGGGGTGCACAATAAACTACCACTCACAGGAGGAGTATGGGGTGCACAATAAACTACAGCTCACAGGAGGAGTATGGGGTGCACAATAAACTACCGCTCACAGGAGGAGTATGGGGTGCACAATAAACTACCACTCACAGGAGGAGTATGGGTGCATAATAAACTACCACTCACAGGATGAGTATGGGGTGCACAATAAACTACCGCTCACAGGAGAAGTATGGGGTGCACAATAAACTACCGCTCACAGGAGAAGTATGGGGTGCACAATAAACTACCGCTCACAGGAGAAGTATGGGGTGCACAATAAACTACCGCTCACAAGATGAGTATGGGGCGCACAATAAACTAACACTCACAGGATGAGTATGGGGTGCACAATAAACTACCGCTCACAAGATGAGTATGGGGCGCACAATAAACTACCGCTCACAGGATGAGTATGGGGTGCACAAACTACCACTCACAGGAGAAGTATGGGGTGCACAATAAACTACCACTCACAAGATGAGTATGGGGTGCACAATAAACTACCACTCACAGGAGGAGTATGGGGTGCACAATAAACTACCACTCACAGGAGGAGTATGGGGTGCACAAACTACCACTCACAGGAGAAGTATGGGGTGCACAATAAACTACCACTCACAAGATGAGTATGGGGTGCACAATAAACTACCACTCACAGGATGGGTATGGGGTGCACAATAAACTACCACTCACAGGATGAGTATGGGGTGCACAATAAACTGCCACTCACAAGAGGAGTATGGGGTGCACAATAAACTACCACTCACAAGATGAGTATGGGGTGCACAATAAACTACCACTCACAAGATGAGTATGGGGTGCACAATAAACTACCGCTCACAGGAGGAGTATGGGGTGCACAATACACTAACACTCACAGGTTGGTATGGGGTGCACAATAAACTACCACTCACAAGATGAGTATGGGGTGCACAATAAACTACCACTCACAGGAGGAGTATGGGGTGCACAATAAACTACCACTCACAGGAGGAGTATGGGGTGCACAATAAACTACCACTCACAGGAGGAGTATGGGGTGCACAATAAACTACCACTCACAGGAGGAGTATGGGGTGCACAATAAACTACCACTCACAGGAGGAGTATGGGGTGCACAATAAACTACCACTCACAGGAGGAGTATGGGGTGCACAATAAACTAACACTCACAGGATGGGTATGGGGTGCACAATAAACTACCACTCACAAGATGAGTATGGGGTGCACAATAAACTACCGCTCACAGGAGGAGTATGGGGTGCACAATAAACTACCGCTCACAGGAGGAGTATGGGGTGCACAATAAACTACCCCTCACAGGAGGAGTATGGGGTGCACAATAAACTACCACTCACAGGAGGAGTATGGGGTGCACAATAAACTACCGCTCACAGGAGGAGTATGGGGTGCACAATAAACTACCGCTCACAGGAGGAGTATGGGGTGCACAATAAACTACCACTCACAGGAGGAGTATGGGGTGCACAATAAACTACCGCTCACAGGAGGAGTATGGGGTGCACAATAAACTACCGCTCACAGGAGGAGTATGGGGTGCACAATAAACTACCGCTCACAGGAAGAGTATGGGGTGCACAATAAACTACCGCTCACAGGAGTATGGGTGCACAATAAACTACCTCTCACAGGAAGAGTATGGGGTGCACAATAAACTACCTCTCACAGGAGGAGTATGGGGTGCACAATAAACTACCACTCACAGGAGGAGTATGGGGTGCACAATAAACTACCGCTCACAGGAGGAGTATGGGGTGCACAATAAACTACCACTCACAGGAGGAGTATGGGGTGCACAATAAACTACCGCTCACAGGAGGAGTATGGGGTGCACAATAAACTACCACTCACAGCAGGAGTATGGGGAGCACAATAAACTACCACTCACAGGAGGAGTATGGGGAGCACAATAAACTACCACTCACAGGAGGAATATGGGGTGCACAATAAACTACCACTCACAGGATGAGTATGGGGTGCACAATAAACTACCACTCACAGGAGGAGTATGGGGTGCACAATAAACTACCACTCACAGGAGGAGTATGGGGTGCACAATAAACTACCACTCACAGGAGGAATATGGGGTGCACAATAAACTACCACTCACAGAAGGAGTATGGGGTGCACAATAAACCGTCGACTGGAAGCAGTAGTTGAGAAGCAACCCTGGCAGAGGCACCACCACCATATCACGTACATCAGTAGTTTGACGGTTGAGAGGCGGGACCAAAGAGCTGAAGCTCAACCCTCGCAGGCACAACTAGGTGAATACAACCAGATAAATACAAGGCGGGAGACCCTGTGGAGAAGTGAGTTTTCAACCATAAATAACGTTGGTATATGGGTTTGCAGCAGCCATTTGTTTGCGCACTCCAGGAGTTGGTGGTAGGTTTGGTAGATATGGTAAGTGTGAGGTAGATGCTGTGGGAGTGTGGGGTAGATGCTGTGGGAGTGTGGGGTAGATGCTGTTGGAGTGTGGGGTAGATGCTGTGGGAGTGTGTGATGAAGTAGTGTACAGTGGTATGCACTACTACCCCACATTAACACTTCAGTGTAAATGTGGGGTGGTAGGTAAGGTGGGAGTGTGTGATGGGTTTGTGTAGTGGGTGTGTATGGGTAGATGTGGCAGGGGTGTGCGGGTTGTGGTGATAGTGTGGAGTAGGGGTGGTTGAGCTCTGGCTCTTTGGTCCCGCCTCTCAACTGTCAATCAACTGGTGTAAAGATTCCTGAGCCTACTGAACTCTATCATATATACATTTGAAACTGTGTATGGAGTCAGCCTCCACCACATCTCTGCCTGATGCATTCCATTTACTAACTACTCTGACACTGAAAAGGTTCTTTCTATTGTCCCTGTGGCTCATTTGGGTACTCAGCTTCCACCTGTGTTCCCTTGTGTGTGTACCACCTGTGTTAAATAATCCATCCTTGTCTACTCTGTCAATTCCCCTGAGAATTTTGTATGTGGTGATCATGTCTCCCCTTACTCTTCTGTCTTCCAGTGTCGTGAGGTGCATTTCCCGCAGCCTTTCCTTGTAACTCATGCCTCTTAATTCTAGCCTAGTGACATACCTCTGACTTTTTTCAGCTTCGTCATGTGCTTGACAAGGTACGGGCTCCATGCTGGGGCCGCATACTCCAGGATTGGCCTTACATATGCGGTATACAAGGTTCTGAATGATTCCTTACACAGGTTTCTGAAAGCAGTTCTGATGTTAGCCAGCTTCGCATACGCCGCCGATGTTATTTTTTTGATGTGGGCTTCAGGAGACGGGTTTGGTGTGATATCAACTCCTAGATCTTTCTCTGTCCGTTCGTGAAGGGACTTCATCTCCCATTCTGTATCCAGTGACTGGCCTCCTAGTTCCTCCACCTAGTTTCATTACCTTACATTTAATTGGGTTGAACTTTTGTAGCCATTTGTCGGACCATTCCATCAGCTTGTTCAGATCATTTGTAGCCTCATACTATCTTCCTCTGACTTAATCCTTAAAAGTGTGGGGTATCGGTGGTGGGAGTGTATTCACCTAGTTGTGTTCGCGAGGGTTGAGCTTTGCTCTTTCGGCCCGGCTCTCAACTGTCAATCAACTGTTTACTAACTACTTTTTTCCCCCACACCACACACAACACACACACACACACACACACACACACACACACACAACACACACACACACACACACACACACCACACACACACACACACTAGGAAGCAGCCCGTGACAGCTGACTAACTCCCAGGTACCTATTTACTGCTAGGTAAGAGGGGCATTCAGGGTGAAAGAAACTTTGCCCATTTGTTTCTGCCTGGTGCGGGAATCGAACCCGCGCCACAGAATTACGAGTCCTGCGCGTATCCACCAGGCTGCCAGGCCCTGACGTGAGAGGTGTGGGGTGGTGGGAGTGTGGGATAAGGTGTTTTTCTAGATGGGATGGGAGGGAATAAATTATCAGGGTAAAGCGCCAAGCCATTATGACTATATATAGCACAGTGGAGGGGTCAGGATAAAGTGTGAAACAACCAACTATCTTAGAAGAGCTTTAAAAGAGTCCCTGAATCCATCAACACAGCCACTCTTCTGGTCAAGAAAGGTGTCCAGCAGCTGGAGACCCTCATAAATACTGTCAAGCAGTATCCTCCCCCGCGATAGCAGCACATATCATTGGGCTGCTATCATATCATATGTTGATCACATGTTGATCACTATATCATATCATATCATATGCTGCTATCACATATCATATGTTGATATCACACCGAAACTGTCCCAGAAGCCCACATCAAAAGAATATCATCAGCGGCATATGCTAGACTGGCCAAAATAAGAACTGCCTTTAGAAATTTGTGTAAGAATCTTTCAGAACCTGAATACCACTTATGTAAGACCATCCTGGAGTATGCAGCTCCAGCCTGGAGTCAGACCTAGTTAAACACAAGACAAAGTTAGAGAAGATTCAGCGGTATGCCACCAGGCTCGTCCCGGAACTGAGAGGATTGAGCTACGAGGAAAGGCTAAGGAGCTGAACCTCACATCCCTGGAAAACAGATGAGTAAGGGGAGACATGATAAACACCTACAAAATTCTCAGGGGAATTGACAGGGCGGACAAAGACAAACTCTTCACCACGGGTGGGACACGAACAAGGGGACACAGGTGGAAACTTAGTACCCAGATGAGCCACAGAGACGTTAGAAAGATTTTTTTCAGTGTCAGAGTAGTTAATAAAGGGAATGCATTAGGAAGTGATGTGGTGGAGGCTGACTCCATACACAGTTTCAAGTGTAGATATGATAGAGCCCAGTAGGCTCAGGAATCTGTACACCTGTTGATTGACAGTTGAGAGGCGGGACCAAAGAGCCAGAGCTCAACCCCCGCAAGCACAATTAGGTGAGTACATAGTAAGGACTGACGATTTAAATGCGCCCTCAGCACACAGTATATCCTTCCACGACCAAAGATTCACTCCAAATATATCACATTCACTCCAAAAAATCTACACATACGGGCTATTCATGCCCGTGCCATCTCTTGGGTGGCTTAATCTTCATCAATCAATCAATAGGGATAAGGATTTGGGATGAGACGAGGGAAGGAATGGTGCCCAACCACTTATGAACGGTCGGGGATTGAACGCCGACCTGCATGACGCAAAACCGTCGCTCTACCGTCCAGCCCAAGTGGTCGTGTGGCATGGGAGTGTGCGGTAAGTGTGGTGAGAATGTGGGGTGGGAGTGAAAATACAGTATATACTATATATATATATATACGTGTATATACAGTATTAACAAATTAATACACCAATTGAACTTCTCACTCCAAAAGTAATCACCCAAACTAAAGTAAACATTTGAACAATCTTGAGCAATACCTGCAACAAAACCCAGCTCTCTCTCTCTCTCTCTCTCCACACACCACTTTCATTAACCAATGTCTTCATAAAACAGTGGGAGGTGCAGGTCAAGTGTAACGCGGCCTCACACCCTCGTCCCATTTTCTTTAAATACACTATTGGAGAGAATGGGAAGGGCGTCAGCAAAGGGGTTATATATTTGTATAGCTTCTAGGGCAGCCAACATGACCTACAGACCTCATGGGTCAGCTCGTCAATACATCTCTCATTGGAGGACCAGGAGGTATAGTGACAATTCTGTTATATATATACTTCAGGAATTTTTCTTATATATATTTTCTATTCTAGGAAAATATCTTCTACCATCTGGGAGGTGAAGAAACACTAGATCACTTCAGCTTTCCTTGTTATTGTTAGATGTTTCGTCAGCAGTGTGACTTTCAGGCATACTGGAGCTACTGTTGGGGGCATGACCTCTGATCCTACAGCTGTTGCTGTTGCTGTTGCTGCTGCTGCTGCTGCTGCTACTCCTCCTGTTGCTGCTGCTGCTGCTGCTGTTGCTGCTGCTGCTACTGCTACTCCTCCTGTTGCTGCTGCTGCTGCTGCTGCT
>WNGS01005306.1:11808-23175 GCA_020271785.1 Procambarus virginalis | reverse complement strand
ATGAGGGTAATGAGGGAGACAGTGCCAACCTGCAGGAGGAGAGCTAAGGGCAGCAAAGAGGAGATAAGGTGCCTGAAAGAGACTTCTCCACAATACCAGACACAAACCGTGCCTCAGGGAGACAGGAATGCTACTGTGGAGGGGAACTCCACACCTCAGCTCTATTTGCTGAAATACTTAAAACGAGCCCTGAAGCTAGGACTGCAGTTAAGGAAGTTGCCATGGAAGTGGCCTCCTCTCAGGAAGCAGCTAGATGTACTAGCCGGCTGATAGAGAGACAAAGAGCAGTAGTAGTAGCAGGCATTAAAGAGCAAACAGGGACCAGACCAAAGGAGCGGAGAGACAAGGACAAAAACATGGTTAAAGAGATCCTTAAAGAGGTAAGGATGGAGGGAGCTGAACAAACTGTTGAAAAGGTTTTCAGGCTTGGAAAGTACAACAAGGACAGAGACCGAATGATAAAGGTGGTTTTCATGAGCGAAATCGCGAAAGAGGAAACTGTTAGAAAGGAAGTGCTGTCTGGCAAATGCAGAGAAGTTCAAAAGAGTATTCCTGCAGAGGGATATGACAAGGGAAGAGAGAAAGCAGGCAGCAGACGCGAGGAAGGAGCGCAGGGAGAGCGAAAGGAATCGGGGAGCCACAACCTCGATCCCTACAATCACAGAGGGGAATGGGGAACCCTCCTCAAACAGTGCACTAGCCACAGGGAGCGTGGTACCACCCCCACATCCTACCCAACAGACAACCAACCTGCCCCAACCCCTGTCAGCCCCCACTAAGTACCCACCCTCCCCCACCCACCCCTTTCCTCCCACTCACCCCCCCTCCCACTCACCCCCTCCCCCACTCCCCCTCCCCCAGGACCTCCCTTCTCCCCCATCCCCCAAGCCCTCCCTTCTCCCACATGCCCTCCCGTCTCTCCCACCCACAAGCCCTCCGTTCTCCCCCGCCCCCCTAAGCCCCCCACTCTCCCCCACCCCACCTAAGCCTTCCCCTCTCCACCACACCCCAAAACCCTCCCCTCTTCCTCACCCACCTCAGCCTTCCCTTTCCCCCCATGCCCCCAAGCCCTCCCCCCTTTACTGTCCCCCCAAACCCCCCTTCTCCCCCATCCCCCCAAACCTCCTCCTCTCTCCCCCCTCAACCCTCCCCTTTCACCCCCTCCAACCCTCCCCCTCTCACCCACCCCCCAACCCTCCCCCTCTCACCCACTCCCCCTACCCTCCCCCTCCCCCCACCCCCCAAGCCCTTCCTCCTCCACCAGTCTCCCGTACCAGATCCTCCCAGCTCCCGCTCACCCCAGACCCCACAGGTCCCCCCCAGAGGAGAAGCAGAAGAGAGTCAGTTTCAGGGCAATGTACTCGAACATAGATGGGATCACAAGTAAGGCAAGTGAACTAAGGGAAAGAGCACAAGAAGTGAACCCAGATGTAATCGGACTCACTGAAACAAAACTCTCTGGAATCATAACGAATGCCGTGTTTCCCCAGGAGTACACAGTAATAAGGAAAGAGAGGGAAGGTAGGGGAGGAGGCGGAGTGGCCCTACTCATGAGAAAGGAATGGAATTTTAAGGAGATGGCTATCCCGGGCTGTGAGGGATTCAGAGACTACATAGCAGGCACCATGACAATGGGAGGACCAAGGATAGTAGTAGCAGTAATATATAACCCTCCACCAAATGACAGAAGACCCAGTCAAGAGTACGAAAACAACAACATGGCAGTTAACACTATAATTGAGAGGGCAGCCTCTGCTGCCTGTAGAAATAGATCCCACCTGCTCATCATGGGGGACTTCAATCACGGAAGGATTGATTGGGAGAACAAGGAACCGCATGGAGGCGAGGATACGTGGAGAGCCAAACTACTGGAGGTGGTGACTAGAAACTTCTTAACCCAGCATGTCAGAGAACCCACAAGGATGAGAGGACATGACGAACCAGCGAGACTCGACCTGGTCTTCACCCTGAACGACTCTGACATAAGAGAAATCGGTTTTGAGGCCCCAGTAGGAATGAGCGACACAGTGTATTGGTGTTTGAGTACCTGATTGAAGAAGGGTTATTGAACTCGAGGAGGGATACCGAAACCAAAAGGTTAGCATACCGAAAGGGAAACTATGAGGAGATAAGGAAATTCCTAACAGATATAGCATGGGAAACAGAGCTCAGGGAAAAGACGGCCCAAGATATGATGGACTACATCACGAAAAAATGCAAGGACGCAGCAAACAAGTTTGTCCCAGCCCAAAAGGAAAACAGTGAAATGAAGATGAGAAACCCATGGTTTAATCAGAGATGTAGGCTAGCTAAGCAGCAAAGTAAAAGGGCATGGAGAAACTATAGGAATAACAGGACACTGGAGAGCAGAGAAAGATACCAGAATGCCAGGAACGAATATGTCAGAATGAGAAGAGAGGCAGAAAGACAATACGAAAATGACATCGCAAGCAAGGCAAAGACTCAGCCTAAATTGCTGCATAGCCACATCAGGAGAAAAACAACAGTAAAGGAACAGGTTATGAAATTAAGGATAGGGGCAGAAGGATTCACTACAAACGACAAGGAAGTGTGTGAGGAACTGAATAAGAAATTCCAAGAGGTCTTCACCTTAGAGCAAGGAGAAATCCCAGAGATAAGAGAGGGAATAGCTAACCAGGAACCACTGGAAGAGTTTGAGATTACCAGCGGGGAAGTAAGGAAGTGTTTACTAGAGTTGGATGTGACAAAGGCTATAGGCCCAGATGGAATCTCCCCTTGGATACTAAAGGAAGGAGCAGAAGAACTGTGCCTCCCACTCTCCATAGTGTATAACAAATCACTGGCAACAGGGGAACTGCCAGAAATTTGGAAAGCAGCTAACGTAGTCCCGATATACAAGAAAGGGGATAGACAGGAGGCACTGAACTACAGGCCAGTGTCCCTAACCTGCATACCATGCAAGCTGATGGAGAAGATTGTGCGAAGAAAGCTAGTGGAGCACCTGGAGCGAAAGAACTTTGTAACACAGCATCAACATGGATTCAGGGATGGCAGGTCCTGCCTCACAGGGTTACTTGAATTCTACGACCAGGCAACAAAAATAAGGCAAGAGAGAGAAGGGTGGGCAGACTGCATATTTTTGGATTGTCAGAAAGCCTTTGATACAGTGCCACACAAGAGGCTAGTGAAAAAGCTGGAGATGCAGGCTGGAGTGAAAGGGAAGGTACTCCGTTGGATACAGGAGTACCTAAGCAACAGGAGACAACGAGTCAGTGTGAGGGGTGAGGTCTCAGATTGGCGAGACGTTACGAGTGGAGTCCCGCAGGGGTCAGTCCTTGGACCTATACTGTTTCTGATATATGTAAATGATCTCCCAGAGGGTATAGAATCGTTTCTCTCAATGTTTGCCGATGATGCAAAAATTATGAGGAGGATTGAAACGGAGGACGATAGTAGGAGGCTACAGGATGACCTAGACAGACTGAGTGAATGGTCCAACAAATGGCTGTTGAAGTTCAACCCGAGTAAATGCAAAGTAATGAAACTAGGCAGTGGAAATAGGAGGCCAGACACAGGATACAGAATAGGAGGTGAAGTACTTAATGAAACGAACAGAGAGAAAGATCTAGGAGTTGATATCACACCAAACCTGTCTCCTGAAGCCCACATAAAAAGAATAACGTCTGCGGCATATGCGAGGCTGGCTAACATCAGAACAGCGTTCAGGAACCTGTGTAAGGAATCATTCAGAATCTTGTACACCACATATGTAAGACCAATCCTGGAGTATGCGGCCCCAGCATGGAGCCCGTACCTTGTCAAGCACAAGACGAAGCTGGAAAAAGTCCAAAGGTATGCCACTAGACTAGTCCCAGAACTAAGAGGCATGAGTTACGAGGAAAGGCTGCGGGAAATGCACCTTACGACACTGGAAGACAGAAGAGTAAGGGGAGACATGATCACAACCTACAAAATCCTCAGAGGAATCGACCGGGTAAACAAGGATAAACTATTCAACACTGGTGGGACGCGAACAAGGGGACACAGGTGGAAACTGAGTACCCACATGAGCCACAGAGACGTTAGAAGGAACTTTTTCAGTGTCAGAGTAGTTAACGGATGGAATGCATTAGGCAGTGATGTGGTGGAGGCTGGCTCCATACACAGTTTTAAATGTAGATATGATAGAGCCCAGTAGGCTCAGGAATCTGTACACCAGTTGATTGACAGTTGAGAGGCGGGACCAAAGAGCTAAAGCTCAACCCCCGCAAGCACAAATAGGTGAGTACAAATAGGTGAGTACACACACACACACACACACACAGGGGGGGACATTGTCACCGCATACAAAATTCTCAGAGGAATTGACAGGGTAGATAAAGCTAAGCTATTTAACACAAGGGGCACACGCACTAGGGGACAACTGTACACCAGTTGATTGACAGTTGAGAGGCAGGGCCAAAGAGCCAGGGGCCAGATTCACGAAGGTACTTACCAATGTTTTTCTTCTTAGCTACGAATGTTTTTCTTCTTAGCGCCTTCGTGGCGGCTACGTAGGTATTAAGGTAGCTACACTAAGAAGAAAAACCTTCGTAAGTTTGGTCCGTCATCTAAGTGTACTGTCGACCACTCGTAGCTTTACGTAAACTGGATATAACTCAATTTTTCTCTACTACATAACACTGGCATCGATTTTAAGATTTTGGAACGTAAACAAAAGGTTATAGCTAGTGAATCTCGTAAAGAGGAGTCCTTCGTGTTAGTTATATATGCATTCTCTGCCTGAAACTTGAAGTAAATATGTCTTTCATGATATTAGAATTAGTTTTATAATAGCAAGATATTATACCAGTAGTTATTAAGTAAATAAACACTGGTGAACATGAAATATGAGAGAAGGTGATGAGCCTGCCTGATGGGATCATTTACTATCACCAAATGCCCCTGTTCACCTAGTAGTAAGGGTGTACCTTAGCTATACATACCCATTTCAAATTATTTAGTTTGGTTCTAGTTTGAAATTAAATCTGGGTGAGACATAAAATAAAAATATGCTGCACAAATGATGTTAGGTAAGGAGAAGGGTTAAAATGTCAAAAACTTTATTCATTGAATACTTAAAGCTATAACTAGGACTATATGGACTATTAAAACGAGAGAGGGAAGTAGGGGTCCAAGACCTCTTCCTGTTATACAATTTGGGTGTGGAACAAGTAATTATCAAAAGAAGGCACCATGCCGGGAAGGCTATGTAGCAGTAAGGCAGTGAGGTGAGGCAGCTACTTATTTGAGAAATGCTTATTTTATTTACCTTATAAGCTGAGGCAACTTATTTTATTTGAGGAATACTCAGCTGATTCCTCTACATTTAGCATGGAACAAATTTGTGTCCAAGACCTCTTCCTGTTACACAATTTGGCTGTGTGTAACCAAACTAGAAGTGCTCTACAAATCAAGGGACCCAGAATGTGGAATGACCTCCCGAATCATGTCAAAGGCTGTACCTCTCTCAACCAGTTTAAGAGTAAAACCAAGTACTACCTAATTAACTCCATGTAACCTACCTTACCCCCTAAATGTCAACCCATGTCTTGCTATTTTTTAAACAATGCTGTTTGTTCACCAACGTGTACAATTGCTGATTTCTGCTATGTTACCCCCCTTTTTTATTTTTTATTCCTTCTTTCAACACAATTTATACCTAATCCCGATTACTATTAAGTTTTAGTCTAAGTGTTTTTCCCCAACACCTTGCCCGAAATGCTATGAGTATTAGTGGCTTTAGGTATTGTATGTACTAGCTCTGTCTATAAATCCAACGTTATGTTTGTAAATCAACTGTATGTACTTTTCCTGAATAAATATATTTATTATTATCTATTTATTAATCAGTAAGTAAGTAAGTATTAAAAGAAGGCACCAAGCTGGGAAGGCTATGTAGCACCATTGTGTGTAACAATAAACCAAATTTTGTTAAAACAAATAATGCACCTGTATGTTAAAACAAATCCTGTCAGCTGTAAAAATATTGATACAGTTATTTAAATAAAAAAATATAATGAAAGAAATATTACTTGTTTATTTTTATCCTATCTTTTTGTACTGTACAGTATATCCAAGGAAGTGAAAAATTGAGACATAATGCAAAATTTAATGAATGACTCAAAAATGATTAGCATGGATTAACAGTTCAAAAGAAATATGACTATTACATATCAACATGAGATCTTGATCCATGGTTAAGATGATTTAATAAGGATAATACAGTATTTGTAATAATACAAACTATAATTTAAAATCTTTATTACTGATTTTTTTATTAAGAAGGTTAGGTATACACAGCAATGTGCTGCTACCCTATTCTATATAGAATATTACACAGTGTAGATAAAAAAACTAGCTATAAGTTTATCTAATACTCCCATCTCACAGGATGGTTAGACACACATGGAATTCAGGTAGAAAATACCAGCCTCAATACAAAAAACAAATCAACTCTGACTAAACAACTCTTCACAATTTTCACAAGAGGTAAGCACTGAAACATGGAAACATTATATTATAATTACTCTTACCAGTTTCTACAAGACTCCTCTCAAACAATGTATTTTTTATCATGTTTAGGTATACACAGCAATGTGCTGCTTCCCTATTCAGTATGAAGGACCACACAGTGTAGATCAAAAACCAGCTACAAGCTCATCCAACATCCTCACCTCACAGGATGGCCAGTCATACATGGAATCAGGCGAGAACAAAATACTTAATGCTGATCTATTAGCCTCCACTGGCAAAATCTGGGTGCAGCACAAGAATATCTTCCAATATTCCTGAGTGTATGAAGTAAATGCAGAGCTCAAAGTACCTATACCATTTGGTATGAAGTAACTGATAACAGGGCAATCACAGATATGGTGTTGGAGAGTATGTTCTCTCAAGTAGGACTGAAAACAGATGTTTTTTCCACCAAGAGGGTTATAAACCCATGGAACCGCCTACCCGCTGAAGTCATAAATGCCAAATTCCAGCTAAAAAATATCATTAAGACAATTGGCGGGCCCTTTATCAAGCCGCCGGCTTTCTGTCCTCGTCGAGGCCACTAGATAGTTAGTGTCCTTGGGTAAATTCAGTAAATATATACAATAATTGTTAGCGCATCTTCCGAGCAACAAGGACAGCTACACAGTATCTCTTAGAATTACGTAGGTAAACAACAAATGTAACATATTTGTTTACTACAATGTCGGTGCTGGCTGTAGAAGTTGAAAAAACATTGTTTTACTTCAAATATACTAATTTTATAAGAAAATTCGACGTAAATAGGAGGCAGTAGAGCTCCGATAAGCCAGCGCTAAATCTTCAATATGAAGAATTTTGCTGCTCTCTGATTGGCCAAACGAAACACAGTAGTGACCTCTATCGGCACGCAAGTGAACCAGACCCAGAACCCAAATATCTTCCTAATGGACCTACGTGAATTGCACCTAAGCATCTTCTTAGGGCATACTTCGTCGGTTGCTACCTTCGTAGCAAATCTACTAACGAAGAAATACATGGAGCTTCGTGAATCTAGATCCAGAGCTCAACCCCCGCAAGCACAGATAGGTGAATACAAATAGGTGAGTACACACACACACACACACACACACACACACACACACACACACACACATCACACACACACACACACACACACACACACACACACAACACACACACACACACACACACACACACACACACACACACACACACACACCACACACACACATTGACCAAGGAGCAGAGCTCAACCCCCGCAAGCACAACTAGGTGGTACACACACACACACACACACACACACACACACACCACACACACAGGAGAGTGAAAATTTTTGAAAATATATATGCAAATCTAGACAAACTTAGAGCAAGGGTTACCGAACGTGGGCAGTCAAAATGAAAACATTAATGTCGCACAGAAGGATTAACTAATACAATCACCCCTGGATGAAAATGTTGTGGGTTTTACTGAGTAAGAAATAAGAAAAAGAGGCATCTTTGGCAAATTAGTGAAGGTGAAGGATTTTTCATGATTCACGAACAAGAATATCTAATGAAAGAAAAAGAAAATGAAAATATGAATGATGAAAATGAAAAAGAAAATAATCGGCTAGTCCATCTTAATAAAATGTGGACAAGCCGATTAAAAAAAATTTCAGTGAGAAAAAAGAAGGGGAACAACATGAAATAAGACATGAGGGACAAATCAAGAATTTGTTGACAGAAAATGAGCGTGGAAAGTGAAGAGGGAAGAACAAAAATTTGAAGAAGAAAACAAAATGACCGAAAATATGGACTGGACCTCAAAGCAACTCTACAGGCTAGCAAAGCCTTCACTCAGGAAAGGATAGAAGTTAAGACAAAAGTGTGGTGCGCTGGTCAAATGGTGAAGGCTCCTAATGGATTAGAAATGTGTAAGGAGGAAACGAGAGAAGTATATCCATGAGTTGCAAAATGAAGAATAAAATAAGAAGAAAGAATCAAAGAATTGTGTAAGGAAATCAAAAAACAGAAATGAAACGTGAGAAACAGACATTAGGAAGGTCATTAAGAAAGAGCTGGCATCTAATAATAATAACACACAACACGGGAGTTAGAAGTAAGTTCATAATAATGTGTTTGTGTGTAAGGTAAAGAAGACTGCAGTTTGTATACGTAAAAGGTAAGAGTCGCCTCTTCAGGGTGATGCTCAATGGAGTAAAACAAACACCAGACGTTCGCAGAAGTGCGAGAAAATAAATATATGATAATGATGGCAAACTACTGACGCTAAAAAATTTCAACGGTGACATGGGGAGAAACTGAATCTGAACCCCAATAGAGCAAAGCATTTAAATAAAGGTAGGAATGAAGAGAGAACACATTTGTTTACTTGGGTATTGTGAAATAGTTACCTGAAAGCAAACCACCAAAATCATCATAGGAACATGTTTGTTGGTGATGCTATGCTACTAGGCGGGAAATAAGAGTTTTTGGATGAGTGTCATGCCGTTCAAGATGACTGTCATGCCGTTCAAGATGACTGTCACGCCGTTCAAGATGAGTGTCACGCCGTTCAAGATGACTGTCATGCCGTTCAAGATGACTGTCATTCCATTCAAGATGACTATCATGCCATTCAAGATGACTGTCACGCCGTTCAAAATACCCGGGAAAAAGTATGTGAATAGAGCAACACATAACAGATGTAATTCAATATAAATAAATGCTATGTGTAATAGGATAAAATTGGCCCCACAACCTCTTACACAGTATGCGGAAAGACATTGAAGCACCGGACAAAGGAGGAGATCTAGAGGTGGTTGTGGACAGTAAAGTGTGTCTAGAGGGGCAGACAGAGAGCATTGTCAGCGGAGACACTGCTGTCCTTTCCAACTTCAGAGCCGGTCATATATTTATATAAATAAAAATGGAAATGTTCGTTTGTTCAAAATCGCTAATCTCCGAAAGTTCTTCACCGATTGCACTGAAATTTTCACACAACGTTCCATTCGCATCCAGCCAGATTTTTGTATGCATACTATATAGATGTCACGTCTGTGACGGTAAAAAAAAACATGCTTTTTCTGAAAAACTGTGTTTTTCATGTGAGGAAAATCTCCGAAACCTCTTTACCGATTGCTTTGAAATTTTCACACAATGTTGCATTCGAATAGGCACGTCTTTTTATATATCTACTATATACATGCCTCACCTGTAACAGGAAAAAACATGTTTTTATTTAAAAACCGCGTAATCTGTTGAATGTAAGAGCAATAAACACTGTAATCTCCGAAAGTTCTTTACCGATTGCTTTGAAATTTTGACACAACGTTGCATTCGAATAGACGCGTGGTTTATATACCTACTATATGGATGCCACCCCTGTGACAGGTAAAAACATGCGTTTTTGAAAAACAGCGCCATCTGTTGCACATAATAGCAACATGCATGCTATACTAAACATGTCACGAATTTCATTTCAATGTTTCCGATTGCATTGATAAATGTTATTTTCATAGATTTCAATTTATTAAAGGAGGGCAAATCTTGCCTTACAGGCTTGATAGATTTCTATGATCAGGTGACAAAGATTAAGCAAGAAAGAGAAGGAGTGGGCAGACTGCATATTTCTTGGGTGTCGAAAGCCTTTGACTAACAGTACCCACAAAAGGTAGTGCAAACTGGAGATTCAGGCAGGATGTAACAGGTGAGGCGTCTCCATGGAGTAAGAGGAGTACCTAATGCAACAGGAAGCAGAGAGTTCATGTGTAGGGGTGACTCTCAATTGGCTGAGACGTTACATAGTGGAGTACCCAGGGTCAGTGCATGGACCTATACTGTTCTTGATATATGTAATATGATCTCCCAGAGGGTATAGATCGTTCTCTCAATTTTGCCGACTGACGCCAAAAATTATGAGAGGATTAAACAGAGGAATGACAGCTTAGAGGCTCAAAAGACCTAGACAAGCTGCAGGAATGGTCGAAACAAATGGCTGTTAGAAGTTCAACCCAAGCAAAATGTAAAGTATATGAAGATAGGCGTGGAAACAGGAGCCAGAACAAGGTACATCTGGAGATGAAATACTTCAAGAGTCAGAGAGAGAGAAAGACCTGGGGGTTGATATCACGCCAGACCTGTCCCCTGAAGCCATATCAAAGGGATTAACATCAGCAGCATATGCCAGGTTGGCTAACATAAGAAGGCCTTTAGAAACTTGTGTAAGGAATCATTCAGAACATTATATACCACATATGTCAGACCAATCCTGAGATGCGCTCCTGCGTGGAGTCCCTATCTAGTCAAGCATAAGAAAGCTGGAAAGGTTCAAAAGGTTTGCCACCAGACTAGTACCGAGCTGAGAGGTATGACTACGAGGAGAGACTGCGGAATTAAACCTCACTTCGTTGGAAGACAGAAGAGTTAGGGGGGACATGATCACCAATTCAAGATTCTCAGGGAATCAACAGGGTTGATAAAGACAGGCTAGTTTAACACATGGGGCACACGCACTAGGGGACACAGGTGGAAACTGAGTCCCAAATGAGCCACAGAGAAGTTTAGAAAGAACTTTTTAAGTGTCAGAGTGGTTGAAAAATGGAATGCATTAGGAAGTGATGTGGTGGAGGCTGACTCCATACACAGTTTCAATGTAGATATGATGAGCCCATAGGCTCAGGAACTGTACCCTGTTGATTGACGGTTGAGAGGCGGACCAAAAGCCAAAGCTCAACCCCCGCAAGACAACTAGGTGAGTACAATAGGTGAGTACACACACACACACACACACACACACACCCACACACACACACACACACACCACACACACACACACACACACACTGGAGGGGCGCGAACA